>PVJL010002812.1:41064-179772 GCA_004026885.1 Lyroderma lyra
AAAAAAAAAAAAAAAACGTGCTTTGAAAATAATGGAAATAAAAATTGAGTAGTAAAAATATTAGAAAACTTACTTTCTTATTTTTAAAAAAGTAAACAAGTATAACACATTCTTCCAAATATACTTATTCTGACAAGTGATAAGAACTATATTCTAAATGAATTTTATGCAATTTTTATTGAGATGTTTTCAAAAGTAAAAATATCTAATAAAAAATGTACAGATTACAGATCAAGTGGTTCTATTTTTAAAGATACAGTAATAACAGTGTCTTTAATGATTTTAAAGTCATGACCCATCAGATTGTTTTCATCTTGAAGGCTGTTAACTGAAATCAAATGGTTTGAGTCTAAAGCAGAAGAAAGTAGTGTATTTGTGAAGGCGTAATGCGAAAAGCTAAGCTGCTACGAGGGAAGTCAAGTTGGTATATTAAGGATGCACATAGGAACGTAGTGTGTTCTTTTGTCAGTTGGTAAGATATCGTGTTTCCTTTAATTTTTAAAAATCAAATTTCCTTTAAGTTTCCTCTTTTTATCATTTTAAATACATTTTTCTGTTTCTTAATATTGACACATTAAAAATAAAAAGAATCGAAGCCATTATTTGCATAAACTTTAGGAGGGCTGTAGTGCAGGTTTTGAGGAGGAAAGCATTAAACCTTTTTTTCGGGTATGGGGGGAACAGATAGCAGGCTGTTCCAGGTCTCCATATCCCTTGAACCCCTTTGAGCCATGTGTTCTCTTGGGAAATTGCGAGTCCTTTTCTGTAATGGGCTGAACAGAGGTTCCAGACTCGCAAACTGCACCCCTTCTTCAGCCACTCACCGGCTTGTAACCTTCCTCCAGGGCCGTGACTTTTCCTCCACAGAATGGAATAACAATACCTACCTTAGAGCTGTGCAACCGATGGAGAAAATAAATGTTTAAGAACTTCGAGGGGTCCGTAGATGCTGAATCAGTAATCCTCATGTTGAGCTTTATGAGGTTATTCACTTTGTTTGAGGCACTCTTTTAAGCATGTAGTTGCGGTCACTTACTTATTTAATCCTCAGAACAAACTTAGGAAGTAAGTACTATTTTATCTCCATGTTAATGATAAGGAAAGGGAGACAGAAAGGCTCTTTAATTTGCTCAAAATCACATTACTGGCAAACTGAAGGACTTGAATTGAAAAAGAAGCCACACTCTAATCCACTGTGTCATAACCGCTAGTGTTGGCCAATTTTATTTTTATTTTTTTTTCATGCAAGCAAATAAGCATGGATTGTTATGTGTTGTTGTTATCTAATGATGGGCTCTGCTTTGGACTGTCTGTGCCTGGAAGTTATAAAAGCTGAGTCCTTTACCAGTTAGGAAAAAAGTATGAGTGCTAGGTACAAAGAAGGCTTCTCTTTTAAAGATAAACAGAAGAATAGATTCCATTTTAAAATTCATGTGATCTAGTGGAATGACCTTTGAAATTTGAGGACTGCGTCTTATGAGTAAGATAATTTTGAGCTTGCATTTTTATAATAATTTTAAAATAAATTATACTCTGTGTATATGCTGCATGCAATAAACATGCAATAAAACAGAAAGATGGATAAAATAAAATGCATGTAAAATCAGAATTAAAATATTTCCTTTGTATGTTCTGGAGAATCTTCTGGCCTAGTCTAGGAGAGAGAATCCCAGCAGGAGTCAAAAACCGAAGGACCTCACAGAACCATATGGCCTGCCAGAGGCATTTAGTCTGTACAGAAAATTGAACAATCATCTAAATAGCGGGCCATCTCATGTGGAAATTTGGATTTCTACCATCTCCTGGCAACTCCCGTTTGCGCTCCCACACGACAACCATGGGCGGAAGAGGAAGACCAGCTGGTCTCTCCAGGCAAACCCTGCATCCATGGTTTATCACGGCCTTTGCCAGTCTCTTTTCCCTTTGGCCTGATTCACTCTTTTCCTTTGTTTTCCTGTTCCCTGTAGGCATTTGAGTTGGAAACTTCTGAATTAGAAGAAGAGTTCCTATTCCTCTTCCACCATGATCTATAATCTGGGTCATTTTGAGCAACTTTTTGTGAATAAATACTTTAAGTTACAAAGAACGTGAGCACATCATTCTTCCAGTAAGACTGTCTGGTGTGCTCACTGGCATCTAAAATCTCATTCAGTTTCTTTATTGGCTGGGAAGTGGCAGAAAAAAAACAAAGGAATTAGAATGAAATTCATCCAAATGCTTTAAAAGATAGATGTGGTAAAAATTGATGGTTTATGCTTAACCTTACTTGGCATAGTTAAGTCAACCTCTCACCATTGTACTAAAAGGAATTAACATTCTAATGATGGGTTTTATACTTAATTGTGTAAAACAAATGCCCATTGAAATTGTCCTGTAGGATTCTAACAACTGGTTTACTATTTTAAATAGTTGCAGGACAAGTACCTTATAATTGAACTATGCTGTAGACAAGATCAATTTAGTAACAAACTGAGTAACATTTGATTTATGCACAGTTTCAATTTTAAAGAGAGTGTGGTTCTGATATTATCAGTATGTTAAATTCTCAACTTACTTGCTAACAAAGTAACAGAGATGATGTCTTTCCTTAGAGATCTCTTGTCTGCAAATTCATGTGGCTAAGGAGTTCCAGTGCATTAAACACGTGTGTTACTTGGTTAATGGACAGCTTGACACTGGTAATTAACGATGAAGTCATTAAGTCTTCTCCGTGCTGTGACAGTTATGTTTACCTATAGCAGATGAATGAACTTGTCAAATGTTTCTTTCTCCCTCTTATGATTTCAGATCAGCCTTGAGTGGAACTCGATAGAAGATGTTACAACAGTTTTATCTCTGGAAATGGTTGGCATCAGGGATTACTTTTGCCTCTCTCCTCGCCATCTGCTTTGGCCAGTATGATGATGGTAAGGCTGCTTTTAGTCTAACCTTTATTTATAATTAGCTAGGATTTTTGTTATTAAATGGAAAATAAAACACATCAAAGAAATGAATAATGCTAATTTATAGTTCATTTTGAAAGTTAGTAACTCCGTGCAATAATTTACCTTAATCAAAATAATCCTATAACAGTAACATCTAATGCAGTTTGTTTCTTAATAAGGATAGCAGGGTGGTAGAATATCCAGTGCAAGACCTCTATTTGATACTTACTCATTCTCACTAAGCAAGTGCTTAATGGCTATTTAAAAAAAAAAATACTAACCCTTGAACAAATACAAACAATGGTCTCAGGTAAAGTTTAGCGATATAAATGATACTGCTTTTCTCTGTGAGAGAAGATTTCTGAAGGGGTCAAAAATGCCGTAAGTGATTTTAGTGTTTACACTTCAGTTGTTATTGCATTACTTCACAGCCCCATGCACACTATTTTATTTGGAAATAGTGAAAATTATGAAAGACTTGACATAAAACTTTGTAAGTCATTTTCTAATAGTATGTCGGTCACTTAGAAAGATATATTAGTCATCGAGCTCCTGAGAGACTATTTAGCATAATATATCTACAGTGGTCCAAATGTGCCTTAGATATTTTAATATTGGAAGAATCTGTCCTAGAATACCACATAATGAGAGTTAGGATGTAATACTTTTTGTTTAATAGAAGGAAAAAATGAGCAAGACTTCACAGCCTAGCAGTTGCTATTCAAGAAAACTGAGTTGTGTTCTTTTTTCCTTTTACTGTTCTTACTCAACATTTGTTCAGCGTTCATGAAACGCAGGCCAGTAACCATCTCCTCATCTTTGTTGCCTTGTTATCTCATTGCTCTTAGTGGCATCAAAGATTATGAATTTTCTTTATGCTTTGCTTGACTAATTTAAATGATCTGAAGATAAATGAGTTGATTTTATTTTATCTTCAACAGTGTTCAAATTGTGCACTTATTAAAATATTTTCAGTCCTACATAATTAGAAAAATATGCCTCTTTTGAGATTTACAGAATAACTCATAATAACAACTACTCATGAATTCAACAACCTACTCTCCTGAAAAGTTCTGCTAATTAGCACAATGTTTATTCCGAGTGCATCTGAATGTAATGTTCTTGACATTGCCATTTATGGAGATTGTGACTCTCCAGTCTAACAACGAATTTAGAAATACAGCAATAAAATGAATAATGTAACCCCTACTTTGAAACAAAAAAAAAATCAATGAAACTAAAAGAGTACGATTTTATATTAAAATGGTGCATTTTAAATTGTGACCCAGGAATAGATAACAAATCAGTGTGTTGATACTTATTTTCTGTTAATTTTGATTGCATTTATTGAGTAACACTGGTTAGTAAAATTATATAAGTGTCAAGTGTACAATTCTATAATGCATCCTCTACTCATATGTTGTACTGTGTGCTCCACCCAGAGTCAGGTCTCCTCCCATCACCATGTATTTGACCCCTTTACCCACTTCTACCATCTCCCTCCTCCCTTACCCTTGGTAACCACTAAACTGTTGTCTGTGCCTATGAGTTTTGATTTGTTTGTCTTGCTCATTTGTTGCTTTCAATTTTATACCCCACGTACCACTGAAGTTGTTTGGGTCTCAACTTTTTCCATCTTACGTCGCTTAGCCCTGACAACCTTAAGACCCCTCCATGTTATCGTGTGCATCCAGAGACTATAATGATTCTATACCCTTAGGTCTCACCCACATCTTCAATTCTCTCTAGCCTCCCTCAATTAGAGACTCTGAATCACTTCTGTTTTATTGTTCATGAAAATGGTGTTTCATAGTTACCATTTTATAATCTGTATAAAATTGTGCTCCCATACGATGCAAGTATGAAATACACATATCATAACAGTATGACTAAGTTTTAATGAAAGTGTTAGAGGAATTTAAGAAGGTGTGTGTGTATGGCATGGAGCAAGAGAGAGAGGGAGGGAGAGAAAGAGAGAGAGAAATTTTCCCTGAGTATGCACAGACCCTAAAAGCCAACATGAGTTTATTAAGGAAAAGGTTTCCCTGGCTGCTCAAGTGTTTAGTCTGGAAGCCAAAAATTTTCTGTCCTTACCTTGAGCTAGCACATAAATTAGCATATATCTGTGATGTGACTGGAAACTTTATATAGTGCACAACCAGAACAACTATATGAAGAGACCCTGTTTTTAACCTCAAAAAGTCACACTTGCCAAGCCTCAGTACCTTTATAAATACTAATAACTTTTTGAAACTCAATTTTATATGGTTTAGGACAGCATCTGATATATATGGCCAGTGTTCACTGAAAAATTTATTTTTATTGCTGTCAGTACTCTCATTACTTATAAGTAATCATAGTTCCTTTTTATAATTTAGATATTGATTTATAAATTAGTATTTTGTGCTCCTATGCAGTATATTATTTCTTTATATCTCTCCAAATATACCACACTCCTTGAAGATTTAACTTTGTAAAATTACATTTTATTCTTAAATTTATTAATGATTTTATCCTTGGAAAGTTTACTGAGTCACATGGAACTTAAGTGAAATTTGAGGAACATTTTCCTGCTTGTTATTACATAATCCATATAAGGTCAGTGACGAGGTAGACATAAATCAATCAAGTAAGAAGTTCTAAGGTCTGATGCTAAAATGTTCTAAGTTCTGACACTAAAACCTGAAAACCTTATTTTCATCAATGTATCCAGAGGTCATGAAGTAGGGTGTCACTAGATTATAAAAAATTAGCAAAGAATGACACACAAATGGCAATGCAGATAATGGAATGGTAAGGAAAATGTGACTATCCTATGAGCTAAAGCACTTGTGTTTCTGAGCAAGAAGTTTTCCCTTTTCAGATGCCTTAATAAGAGGTAGTTAAACAAACTTAGTAGTTCTGCAAGAAGAATTAAATGATCTTAATGATTCACATTAGTAGTCTATTTATGATAGGCTGTCACGTAGGACGCCATTATGGCAATACCCCTGCCTCAGGACTGCATACTCTAATTGTGGGAGACACAGTGTCTTCTCCAGATCATGCTGGCTATCTTTCTAAAAATCCTTATTCTTTGAGTTTTTTTATTTCTAAGCTTAATTCATTTGTATTTCTCTTGTTAGCATTATCTTTCTCTGTACATAGTACAGTGTATTAGTTTTTTTTTTGAGCCTATTTGAATTATAATTAAAGTATATTATTGGAAACTATAAGTAATTTTCAGTGAACATGGTTGTCTTTGAAATGTCCTTAATTTCTTATTTAAACATGATTTCTTAAGGCAGCATGTGAGTACATAAAGAAAAATAGAGCAAATATGCATGCACATACACAGAGACATACAAACATACACATACATACACACAAATATTAATAATACATAGTATATAGATAATACATCTTTCAGACAAAGTAAAACCATGTATACCATATATTCTTATGCAAATTTGTATCTAAATATATGTAGACATCCTTTTCTGTCTACCTCTTTTAGTTATCTACCTATAGAATATATTTTTATTCTGAGAAGTTAAATCTAAGTTTTAAGAGTAACTGTGTTGATTTCCCTACAGGATAACTTAAAATCCTGAAAGTTTGTATTTTCCAAGCTTTATTAGCTATCCGATTTATATACATTGTGTAGATTACATTATTATGTGACATTTCAAATGGGATGAAAAGAAAGAACATTGTTACTCTCAATACTTTCACCAGTAAAATTTTCCTAAACTAAATTTTATCTGTAGATGAAAGCTTGAACGTGTCCTCTTTCTCAGATTGTTCCCACACTTGCATTTCTTCTCTCCTTTTTACTGAAGGTGTATAATCTTGTGGATCTTCGTACTCTCCGCTATGGATTTAGTTTCAGAGCAAAGATTTGAAAGCATGTCTTTCTTATTTCAGCAAAATTTCCCACTAAGAAAGTTCAGAGATATAAACTCTGTGACTTCTTTAAGCTTTGACCTTGTGCCTAAAAGGATTACTTCAATAGCTTCTGTATACTCTAGTGATAGGCTCACTTAAAACTCATCTGTGTATCCTAGGTCAGAGAGCTAAACAGTCAGAAAAAAGATAAACTGATGAAGAGAAGGCCAATAATTGTACTTAGAAGATTCTCTCTCTGTTAACACACACACACACTCTCTCTCTCTCTCTCTCTCTCTCTCACACACACACACACACACACACACACTCTCACACACAAGACTGTTTTCAAGGTAACTTAAAATAGCAAAGTATGCATACTTTTAGGTACTCTCATTTGTCTTGTTAATACACGGGAAAGAAGTAAAAGGTCTAATGCAGTGCCTAAGCAATGCAGATGATAGTAATGATAACTGGTAAAGTGGATGCTTCCCTTTGTGGTTCTAACAAGCTGAAAAATTTGAACACATTGAAAAATAAATTGCTCACATCTTGTGTGAAAAGGCAGAACCTATTTTAACTGTTTGTAATAGAAATTGAAATTGAGCAGGATGTGATTGTAATCTTACTTGGTTCTGAGCCATTAATGACTCATACAACTCCTAATAGGATGGCTTTTCTTAGTGCTTTCCCGTCAGATCTGTACCTGTTACTACCAATTCTTCACCAATTTCCTTAAGCTCTGCAATTTCGTGTTTCTCACAACTCCGCTGAAACTGTACTCTCTAAGGCCTCCAATGACTACTTTCTTGGGAAATTCTATAATTTTCTAGTGTTTCAGCGAACAGCATTATTGATCTACCCTTCTACAACTTTCTTTTTCTAAAAGGTTCTTTGTACTGACTTTTTCTGATGATCTATATATCAAATTCCTTCATCTTCCTAGTGAATAGTCTACCTTTTCCTAATCTGTGAGTTCAAAATAGTCCCACATTTCTTTCTATTTCTATCAGGACGCATATTCTCTAATTTAAAAATTTGGATATTTTCTGATTATTAAACCTTCTCAAGGTCATTTTCTATTCCCTCTAATTTTCCTTACACAGTACCTTCATCTAATTATATATCCACTGCATATATCATCACTTGTTCTCTAGTCCACATTTTTAATTATTTGTAAAATGTTTATTTAGTTAACATTTTATTAACTAACAACTGTGGAAAAATATTTGGGAAATAAAAATGAGGCAATCCCTTCTTTCAAGTATAATAATGAGAAAGCTGGTCTCATTTTGCAATCTAGGTAATAATAGATTTACTTGCAGGGTATGTGTTCTGGGAGAACACAAATGGAAAACCCACTGAAGAATTCAGGATAAAGACAGTGAAAGAACGTTTGTAAGATAAATTTTTATTTCTCAAGTTAAAAAACTTAAGAAGTCTATGAAGATTTCAGAAATTCTGAAGAATATTGATTTGGTATTCTGATTTAAGATGTTTATGGATATCTCTGGGCAGCACTGATGATTGTACCTGTTGTTTTATGAGCCATCAAGAGAAGGTCAGATATTAAAGTATCCAAAGGTAACTCAACAACATGCACTTGATTGTGATCAACATCTATCGTGTTTAGTTTTAAGCTCATCTCCTTTATGAAACTCCAGCTATCAGCAATCAAATCTTGGTGTTTCTGTCCCTGTCTCTGTCTCTCTGACTTTGTCTCTATCTCGCCATCTCTTTCTGTTACACCACTAGATGTAGTTGTTTGATTGCTTGTCATACTCAGTTTTTACAATTGATAGTATTTAATGCCTTCTTATACACTATCATGATGTGTTTGTATACATTTCATATGTCATTCCAACATGTTCAATAAGTTTCTTGAAATCAGGAATCATATTGGTATTTATTTTATTTGTAAACAGCATCTTTTTATAATAACTATTAATACTTATTTAGCATTTATCAACTCAGCCTTTTATATAGATCATTTTATATGTAATTTCCCCAAGAACTCCATGAGATCCTTGGAATAATAATCACACAACATTTTACTACTATTATGCCTATTTGTAGATCAGAAAATTATAGACACACAGAGAGGTTAAGTTGCTTTTCCAGTATGGTATTAATCCCATTATTAAACAACAGCATTTTATCCTTCATCTTCAGCTCCACATTAAACAAACACGTGCTGTGCTATTATATTATGACATCAAAATCTTAACCTTTCCTTCTAGATTTTACTCAAACTCTACTTATTCTTTGATATTAACTTATTCATTAATTTTTGATGTTGTTACTAATGACATTTGATCAATTAAATTAGGAGAGGTTCCTTAAAGAATACAAACTTCCACTTATAAGACAAAACATTTCTGGTTATCTAATACACAGCATGGCTAATATGGTTAATAACATTGTATTGTACACTCAAAATTTGCTAAGACAGTAGATCTTAAATGTTCTCTTCAACCCTCCCCTGCAAAAAGACATAGCTATTAGAGGTGATGGATTTGTTAATTAACTTGATTGTGATAATCATTTCCTAATGTATAATTCTCAAGCCATCATGTAGTACACCTTAAATATATGCAATTTTTGTCAATTATACTTCAATTAAGCTGGAACAAAAAGAATTCCATCTTCTTCTTTATATTAGAATGTTATGTATTGTTTGTTTTTATGTTTAGGTTATAAATTTCTGAAGACAGAGACTGCCTTATTTGCTTTGGCTTTCCTCAACATTAAGCAGACAGACCCAATTATTGGTTGTTGAAATAAGTAGTCATTGAATAAAAAAGTGGATTGTGAGATGAAATGTCTTTTTTTTTTTTAACAATCTAGGAATAAGCTTTGAGGATAGTAGCAGGAGTTCAAACAATTCAGAAACATATTTAGTGAAAATTTGATTTAGGTGAATAGGGACAGAAGAAATCAATAAATACCTGTGGTATAGAGCTACTATAAATTTTGCATCTTGTTGGGAAAGTATAATTGTTATTTTTATATCAATTGCATTATATATTACATATGTGTGTCTATCTACATAAATATACATGTATTCATGTTTTTTAAATATTCAATTAATATTTTTTCCCATGATAGTGTGTCGTTTAGAAAAGTTCATACTGGATCTATTCTTCCTTTGTTTTTCTTTCTGGCGGCTTTGGGCATTTATTCATGATGTTGGCAGATGACCCTACGGCAGTAATTTCTGAGATCAGTGGCCCAGTTCATGGTACTCTTTTAGAATGCTATAGTGCACTCAGGGCTGTTCAATTAGACTGCTCAGTGATAACTGTTCATCTACTCTGAGTTTATTGAGTGTCTTTATTCAAAAATTGGAATACTGATGAGAGCTGTTCAGGCTTAGACTTAGATAATGTGTAAAAAGCGCAATGCTAACACTATCATTATTTTACATGGTTATATCCATGATTTGGCCACAGTTGGTCTAATATCTAAGATATCCCTTTAAAAAAAGGCAGCATTTAAAAAAATGTTAATAATATATTATGCTTATTTTTTTCTTGCACTAATTTATTCATTTGTTCAGGTATAGCAAGCATATGTAACACCTATTATGTGCAAATAAGTTTTCTAATAATAATAGCTGACATTTATTGAGTGATTTCTATATTCCAAACACCTTACACATACTATAACCCTCTTCTTCTCACATGGTATATTTATATATACTCATATATAATATACATAATATATGTATTGTCACATTTCAGTTACACTAACTTACATAGTCTTGTGCAGATATTTTTAAGTTACTGCTGGTGACAAGCCCTGTTCTAGGTGTTGCAGATATAGCAAACAACAAAACAGCCAATAATCCTCATCTTTGCAGAGTTTGCTTTATGTTGAGGGGAAATAGAAAATAATCTAAATCAATAAGAAAATTATACAGTATTTTATGTAAAAGTGTCATATCCAAACATAAAGCAGGTAAAAGGGAGAAGAAATACTTAGGGGAATATTATTATAAAGCACAGTTTGGAAACGACTTGCTAAGAAGGTATCCTTTGAGCAAAGTTTTGAAGAAGATGGGGGGAAACTCATGTAGATTTCTAGGGACAAACTTTGGAGATATAGGAACCAGTAAATGAAAGGATCTTGAGACGGAAACATGCCTCGTGTGTTTGAAGAACAAAATCATAAGCAAATGTTGAAATACTGAGCTGAGTGAGAGAGTGATGGGAAAGAGGTAAGATCAGAGAGGTGATGGGGAAGCTGATTGTTTAAGGCCTTGTAGACAACTGTAAGGACATTGAATTTTTTTTTAAAGTAAATTGGAAAGCTGTATGTGTTTCAAACAGAAGAGCGAAATGATTGCAGTCTAGGTTTAACAAAATTGTTTTGACTTTTGTGTTGAGGATCAGCAGTCAAGATCAAGGTGACCAGTGAGAAATTTGTTAACAATATTCCGGGTAGAAACTAAAGATAGTTTATCCAAGGTCTTCATGACAGTGGTGGTAAAAATGCTTGACTGTGGATGTGTTTTGCAGTTACATACAATGGGGTTTGCTAGTGGGTTAGATATGGAGAAGACAAAAAGATAGGATTTGAGGTTTCGTGTCAGGATCGTTGGTCTAACCCTCAGGAGAGGCTGACCCACCTCATCAAAGGAATACATGTAGATAGAACTGAGCCATGAAAACACTGACCATAAGTGTCTAGGAAGAATGGGGAAGAACCAAATACAGAGGGACAGTTGATGAGAGGAAAACCAGGAGAGAATTGGTTTACTTGAAACCAAAAGATAACGACAGGTCAAGGAGACAGGGATCAGCTGTGTCAAGTCTGATCAAGTACAGTGACATGAGAGAACCAAATACCAAATTGGCAAAGTGATGCTTGTGATCTTGACAGGATTAGTGATGGTGCAATATTGAGGGTCTAAGTTTAGTATGGTTGCAAGAGAGAGAGCAGGAAGAAGAAATGTAGGCAGTTTAATGATATTTGGTACACGATGTTTTTTATCTTTTTTTTTTAAGTAGCATGGCAGTGATGATGGGGGAACAGAAGTAAAGTTCAAAAATTCATACCCCATCTCAAGTACTAATGATGTAAGGATATGATAAAAACCACCACTCACAAGAGAGTACAGAAAACTAGCATCTTCTGGGAATCAATCAGATTCTACTAGAGCAAGAAGAAGAAAGAAATATTTAGCAAATTATATATTCTCTTATTTAATCTATTTAATCTTTGCTAAGATCCCCTAAGATAAGCTCTTAAAGTTTTAAAGATAACAAGCCATCTCAGAGCTATGATCCTGGCTCAAGCACCCATTTCAACTACTCTTATTTGTAGCCTTAGTACAGAGTGCAACAGGGCTCAAGAAAAGTACAAAAATATGAACCCTGATTTGTGGAACATTAGGAGCATTACGGAAGCTATGATTAATCCCTATTATATGTGTATTTAATCAATATATATCTATTAGCATCTACCATATGCCAGTATTTTTTTTTGCTAAGTTCTGAGTATGTAAATATAAATAACATATGTTTTTGAGTTTATGAATGTTGCTGCCTGGTTTATATAAAATGTTAACAAAAGGGACAAAAAGACATCATACATATAAATCGATATACCATAGATTGTGAAAAACTGA
Source organism: Lyroderma lyra (assembly GCA_004026885.1). NCBI lineage: Eukaryota > Metazoa > Chordata > Mammalia > Chiroptera > Megadermatidae > Lyroderma > Lyroderma lyra. The sequence continues at coordinate 53,488 of PVJL010002812.1, forward strand.
ATTTAAAAGGGTGGTATTTATGGTTTCTGTCTTGAAGTCTGTTAAAATCTGTGTCAGTTATAGTGAGTCAGAAATATTTTTAAGATGAGGTAAGTTTGAGTTATTTAAAAAATGAATACAGAGCTGCATTAGATTCAAACCTGAGACATGAATTCATATGTGCAAGTCAAAGCAAAGGAAAACATAAGAGGATTAGCAGATGGTAAAGCATTTGTAGTGTGTGAATACGAAAGATTTTCTGTGGCATAGGAGTTGAAGCATGAGCTGTGGAATCAGACCTTTTTTAAATCGAGGCAAAAATCAATGTATAATTTCTGATGAGCTATTATATATAATCTCTCTAAGACTCAGATCTCCATCTGTTAAATAAGGATATTAGCAACTTTGATTAGATTGCTGTTAGGATTAACTGATGTTATGCATGTAGATTGCTTAGCATGCTTTCTAGCATATAGGAAATGATAAATACATGTTTTTGACATATTAGAATAATTATTACTGTTTTAAAATGAATGTAAGGTAGATTTGATGTTTCCTCATTACTAATCAATAATTTTTTAATTTTCCTTTTGTCTGAAAACATTTATATAAACACACACACACAACTACGCACTATATCTTAAATTAACCACTCCTTTCTTGGAACAATCACTGTGACTTCTACATATTTTTTTCTGTGTGTCATAATTCTGCATATGATTTTCTGTCTGTCTAGCCTGCAAACTTCTTAGCTGCATTTATTGAAGTATTTGGCATAGCACAGAATTCAGTACCCATTGGTGACTGTACTTAGTCCATTTTTTCCTTTTTCTCCCTCTCTCTTTTTTGTTTTGAAGGTGGGTAGCTCCCTGGCTGGGAATCGAACCCAGGCCACGGCATTGACAGCGCTGAAGCCTAAGCCACTACACCCTTTTTCTCTCTCTTTTCTTCATCTTCTTCAGCTTCTGTCCATTTTCTTTAGTTTCTCTTTAACTACAACAACTTCCTTTAGTTCATTATTATTTCTCTTTCTTCATCCATATCTGGATATTTCTCTATCACTTTATTCTTCTTATTCTTCCTGTGCGGTTACCATACCCTCTCTTCAATTCTCATTGTTCTCCTTTCGGTTTTTGTCTTGTCTTCTCTCTCCTCCCTCCCTGTCCCTCCCTTCCTCTCTCTCTCTCTCTCTCTGTCTCCCTCTCCTTCTCTATCTCTTTCTTACTTAATTCTTGTTACCTCTCTGCTCCCTTAAGCTAATTTAAACTCTAGAAAGTACAGCGAGCATTTTCTCACTCCCGTCACTTCTAACTGTTGAGTCTACTTTAAGGAGACAATCTTAACTAGACATTTTTGTCTCCTTTCTCACACACACACACAAAAAAAAGAATAATACCCGAGTACATTCTTATAATATAAAAATTTCCAGGGTGTACACACACATATTTTAATACCTTCAAAGCTTTCTGCTATTATTGTATTAGAATCATTTTAAAAGAACATCCAATTTCCTTTCCAATGATAGTGTGGTTTGAAAATATTTTCAATTTATTCCCTAAATTTCTAATATTAAATTCAAGTGAGGACCTTTGTCAAATGGTATTTATTAAATATTAATTTCATGGGAATTTATTTGAATATGTAAAATGAGATATTGTCCCAGAAAATAAAAAGTAGGAGTATTGAATACTCTCCAGTGAACTGCTGGACCTGAGCAAGTGCATGCAACGTGTATTTGTCACTGAGTGCTTGCTAGAGCCATTAAACCTGAAAACAGTAGCCCTTTCTCCAGCCACTTTAAATGTGGTGTTTGAACAGCTTCTCAAAAGAGCACCATTTGAAGACAATTGTAATGTATTTCTGTTTGTGCTAAGTTTGGCAACACATTTATTTGAATATATTAGCAAATTCTACTCACCAATTGATTCTATTGCAGAATTTCATTATAGAAAAACAAAATATCCTTCCTGACACTTCTGCACTCTGTTTCTTAAGTAATTTGGTGAACATCCTTTCAGATTTGAGGTTTGGAAATCATTTTGAACAGGTTTAATATAAGAAGTTATTTGAAGAGATTATTCTAAAATAAATAAAACAACTTATGTCAGAATAGGTTTATCAAACTTTATCACCAACCTTTCTCTTTCCTCATATTGGAAAGTTACAACAGACATTTATAAGGAATAAACTTGGCTCAAAGTAAAAACTGATCCTTGTTATATAAAAAACATTATGGGTATTTATTGCCAACTATGTACTTTTGGCTTTGGCTTTTTATTTTCAATGGATTTTGCTTTAAAAAATCTAAGAAAATAACAATGTGAAATAAACTGCCAACTTCATACTGACCCCTTATGATTATTCTGGTTTATGGCACAATCGTAATTGCTTCAGGCAAAGAAACAGATATTTCTATAAACGACAGCATCTTTGCTAGTAAACAATTTGTCTATAATTCATTGGATTTTGGCTAATTCATATGTAATATGTCTGATGTACTAATTTCTTTAGTCATTATTCATTTATTTAATTATTTATTCACTCAAACACATAGGACTGCTACTATATGCTAATTGCTATGTAAAGTGCTGGGGCAAAGAGTTTATTTCAAATGGAGAGAATAACATGTAAGACTCCATGATCAGAAGTTTTCATAGTGTGATCAAGAGACTAAACACAGGCCATTTTTAATCAGTAACTGAGGAGGCATGTAAGGACTATTATTGACTGATGATAGTAATTTTAGTCTTAATTGTAAGTGAAGCCGTTAGAGGTTGAAAAGCAAGCAGAAGTGAGGGGCGAAGGTGTGACAACATGATTCAGTTTATTCTAAAACAGATCACTAGGTATAGTGAAAAGAATAGATCTGTGTGAGGACTGATGGAGGAAAACAACAGCTTAGGCAAGGTCAACACCTATGGCATAGTCCATGCAAGAGACAATGGTAGTTTAAACTCTGACCGGGTTGGGGGTGGGAGGGGCATGAAATTGGATATAGAGATTAGTGGGGAGATTGAAAAATAAGAAATTACACACACACACACACACCCACACACACCATATGTAATTTATTAGAAACCAAGAGGGAGTATTGTAAAGGAAGACAGAGGTGGGCATCAGTAGTTACAGAGTAGGACTGTTCACTGAGGTAGAAACCCTTAAAGGGCCATAATTAGAGGAGCTATCATTAGTTTAATTATGGGCGGATTGTGTTTGGAATTGCAAGTTGTTAATTCAAATTGATACTGAATTTTTGCAACAATAATAGTGATCCTGAATGTTTGTCTTGATTTTCTAAAATACCAAAAATAGTGTAGAGAAGTGTCAATTTTTAAATTTATTGACTTTATTTTTTGAAAGATAAAATTATATTTAATTATCATTCTTTAAATTATTAACTTACTATATATAATTTAATGAATTGCATTTCTTTGTAGGGATGCTCAACATATAATTGATTAGATGATTTTATATTGGATATTTTTACAGAGAATAATAATTAAATATATTTTTCAAGAAAAATTACCTGATATTTTGTATTTAGTTAATTAAAACTATTATCAAACCAAAATGATACAGAAATAAAGAAATGTCGTCTAGCATTCTAGAACACATTATTTCTCTCTAAAAAATACAGTTTCTGGGGTTCCCTGGTGGTGTAGTGGCTGGGCTTCAACACCCTTAATGCTGTGGCCTAGGTTCGATTCCCAGCCAGGGAACCAGAAAAAAAAAAAAAGTTTCTGAGCCTTTTTGTGAAATAAAATAAATGCGTTTAGACTCTTCTTCAACAATACCTTTTAACATTTGACTAGATAAGAGTTTAAGAATCTAAAGACAAAACATATGTAATCTTTCTAATATATTATTCTTTTGTTGTCCTGTTTGTCTGAGACTCTATACATCATATTACAAACTCTAGAAATTGAAAGTAATTTTAAATTTCTTGGTGGCTACATTATACAACAAATGTGAATATAATTTTTATCAATATATGAATGCAAAATTTTGAAAATAAATTTAAGAAAAATGATCATGTGTTATTCCCCATATCCAGTTTTCATAAAATTGTGCCTAAACTCTTTTTTATGATTAAAAGTCAGCTTTGCTGATATACATGATTTTTATCAAGAGATCTCTCCACAGTGAATGTATTCATTACCCTTAGGTTAAAGGCATAATCGATTTATAATACGTTTCACTTTCTGAAAGCTTGGAGATCTCAGAGATTCCTATTTTCTGCCAGTGGGTTAGTATTTGTATTGGGAATGAGTATTTACGTTGTTTCATTTCATTGTTTTGCCTTTTGCAGCTGTTCTTCACAAACACCTTTTTTTGCTGGGTTGAGTTCTCAAGTATGTTGCTCTATGTGCTCTCCAGTCATCCAGTTGATAAGGAACCAACCTTCTTTGTTCTTTGTCATCACTGTTGCATATTGTTTATAAAACAAATTCACCAAACTTTAGGATTGGATTATGTAAATCTCATTACTAAATGATTGAAGCAACTTTTGAAAAGAGTTAGAATTTTAGAGGAAAAGGAGTTCAAGAGCTATCTGGAAGGTCATATCTTTACATCTCACAAAATAATGTATCCAAAACCAAGGCATTCAGGAGAAATTATTCAGTGTATGCCCCTTCACTCCTTACCTGGCTGTCTCATCTTTAGGTTTATGCGTCTCCCCTTCTTCAATTTACTGTTAAAAATGATGATAATAATAATAATAACCTAATTTCTTTCACAGGAAGTAATCTTATTTACTAGGAACTTTTTTATTATCTCCATAGACCATTAAAGTGTTACACTGAAGTCTGGTAACCTCATTGGATTATAATTTATTTGTGCAAGTAAGAATATACTTTTCGTTTCCTGTTTCCTTTTTGATATTCTTATGAGTGAGACTGCAGGCTAGCTAGTGCCTATCCCAATTGATCTACAAAGTATATACGCATCTCCCAAAAAAACTATATTAATATTTTTCATTGACAGTTAATATTCAAGTCCTTTTGACCCAGAACCCAGATCTAATTTTAGAGCCTGACATATTTTTAGATTTAGAAATTTTAGGTAAATGATTAGTAAACCTGTGCTTACTCTCTTTTTGATGCAATGTTGGGGCAAGCACAAACTATTTTATTTTTATTAAATTTATTGGAGTGACATTGGTTAGTAAAATTATGTAGGTTTCAAGTGTAGACTTCTGTAGTACATCATCTGTATATTGCATTGTGTGTTCACCGCCCACAGTGGGTTCTCCTTCCATCACCATTCGTTTGACCCCCTTTACTGTCTTCTACCACCCTTCCCTTACTCTCTGGTAACCACTGAACTACTGTCTGTTTCTTTGAGTATTTGTTTGTTCATTTGTCTTGTTCATTTGTTGCTTTCAGTTTTACATCCCACATATAAGTAAGTCATACAGTTCTCAATTTTTTCTGTCTGACTTACTTTGGTTAGCATGGTAATCTCAAGATCCATCCATGTTGTTACAAATGGCAATATTTCATCTCCTTTATGGCTGAATAATATCCTTTTAAATCAAGTAAACTCTTATTGGTTCCCAAGTGGTGATGTGTGTACCCCTGGGGATATGTCCTGGACCATTCAGGGGTATGCGAAAAATAATCAGCAATGGTGAAAAAACAAAGTAAAAAATGCAAAATGTTAGTTATGGAACAATAAATGTTAAGTTTGAATCATTGTTATTGGAGATACTTCAAAATTAGATCACATTAGGGAATAATGACTGGTGAGGGTGTGGCTATGAACCCTTCCCCCAAACCGTTCTTCTACCAATCATTACGCACAGTTTCAGAGCAATCCATTTGCACATTTCTAGAACTTCGCCAAACGTATAAATACATCCATAGCCAGACTGATTAGATTAGTTATTCACTGAGTAAGTGTGTTGCCTTTAATTGTGATTCTTTTCAATTAGTTTTTTTATTTAATGTTTAAACTTGATCATCATTATCAATATTTGACTGTTACAAATATTATAAAATTAAATCTGTTTGTACTTTTAGTGTAGAGAATTATTTATAAAATTTTAATAATTTAGAAACCAAAATATCTCAGCTTCATCCTGATTAAGAAGATAGATTTTTAGTGTGATTCACATTTTAACTAATGAGGTTCAACTCATGCAGTTTAATGTTCTAGAGAATAGAGGCTTGATTTTAAGAGATGAAAATACAGCATTATTTATTGCTAACTAAAACATTGGCTAAGTCAACATTTTCTCCCACTAATGTTAAACTAAATTAATAATGAGAAAATTACATATTATTATTTAAGTTTGTTACCTATCAAATTAGAGTATAAGTAAAGGATAAATGAAATTACTTTACTTTTAATCTGCTTTCTTGGAGTAGATGTGAGAAATGGATAATGGGAAAAGTGAAGAAATTAATAATGGAAAAGTTCATGTCAAATAAATTTATATGTATGCAAGAAGAAATATATATCTTCAAAAGCAACTTCCACTATTTTCTCTCTATCATTTAAATATGTGTACTTTAATTAAGCCCTTCTTTGAAGGGTTGATGTGGCCAGTGCTTGATTCTTGAGATCAGAAATAGTCATTTCCCATTGTTCTTAGCTTATAACACTGTCATAGATAGGGAAGACAGTAATAATTGTAATAATAATAAGTAACAGCCACTAATAAACCACTAGCAAAAATAGATGTAATTTTATGCCACTCATAGCATGAATGTCCACAATACTATACTAAGTGCACCATTTATAATTATTTTAGGATGTTAAAATTTGACTGTATTAAATATTGTTTGAATATATTGATTATATAATTTTTCTTTGATTATACATGTAAAAAATTAAAGTAATGTGGTGCATTACAGTTTTGGTTGTTTTCTTAGGACCAGTAATATCTATTGTATTGATAGTTTCAATTCCTTTAAGTCAAAATAAATTATAGAATATGATAAAAATTGAAGTATAATGAAAATTGAAGGAATACAATAAAAATTGATAGATAATCCACTGAAAGTCTTTGCGATTTGAGATTTCATTTTTTATAATGTAAAATTATTTCAGCCTGTTTTTGATCATTTGAAACTGTTCATTCTATAGGTATCCAATCTAATTTTAAAAATTAAATCCTTATTCTCTCTATACTCCCTTAACCATCTACCTGCTATCAATTGCTCAAGCTAAATTTTGAGAAGCAAACTGGATTTTCTTTCTTCATCGTCTTTCACATGGGTAGACTCATTCTATTTATCAATCCTGTGAATTCTTTGTGTTAGTTGTATATTGCATCAGTTCCTTCCTCTATATCCCTTGCTGTTTCATTAGTTAAGTCTCATGTTATTTTGACAACTACAGTAGCTTCCTAAATGGTCTTATTGCCTCATTAAACTTGCATCTTTTTTCCGAGAGTACTCTTTGTGAAAAATAAACAAAAAAAGTAATTTAAAAATAATCAAATTTTTTAGCCTGGCCTAAAAGTCTTCCTGTCTTCCTATTCAAATTCACCTACTAAACCTTTACCTGGTTCACAAATGTGCCCAAAATTTAAGAGCTGCTCGACAAAACATGCATTTTCTACGTTGGTATTGTTCATAGAGTTTGTCCAGTATCTCATCTGGAAAACTTTTGCCCATTCTTGAGGAATCAACTCAGGCATCTTTCCCAGAATCTTTCCTTCATCTTTGTCCCCTGTATTCACTCTCTGCTCCATGTGCCTGGTATGCTTTGCCCGCAGCATAACATTTACCACACTGACTTAATTACTCATCTGTTTCCCCAACTAGACTACCAAAACCTGAAGGTAAGAACTGGGTCATATTTATCTTTATATCTGGGTATTTCATATGAAGTCCACTATCCAGGCTCACAGGATGCCTTTAAGGATTACTTTGCCTATAGGCTGGGCTGTTAGCCCTTTATTAAAGATCCCTTCTATCTAGTTCAGCCAACTTCTCCATGATTGAAATTGTGAAATTGCTTACTTTTTGTACCTGTCCTCTATAGGAGACCCTTCAGCTTGGATTCAATTCTTATTTCTGGTGTCCCCTTTTGAATACGGCTATTTATAGAACTTTTCATTTTCTTGAGCCTTCCAGTGTTCAGTCTTGCCAATATGGCCATATACATCCACTTGTATTTCTAGATAAAATTCAACCCAATTCTCATCACGTTGCTAGGTGAATAAATTGCACATCCACATTATACCAATAAGTATGTGTTAAATTAGGAAATAGATGAAAATGTGTGTTTATAAATACCTTCATTTCCGAATACTCATAATTTTACCAAAATTCTGGAAACCTTGTTTTTTTATCACTCAAAATATTCTTATTTCAATACATGAACAAGAAGTACAAAGCATTTCTATTCTGAGTTTATGTTTTTACTCATTTCTTTGAGAGAAAATTGCACTGATATCAAATCCCTAGTCATATTTTTTAGACATGCTTTATAGCATTTCAAACATTGAGTACAGATAGCTAATAATAATAGTTAATCAAAATTGATTTTAGTTGCCTAAAGCATTATCTGTGAAGAATATGGCATAGGAAACATTCTCATAAAAATGTGTTGATAATATACTACTGAAATACAATAATAAAACAGAAGATTAGACTTTTCTCCTTACTTTAGTTTTTATTTTAACATTTATATTGGTTGATTTTTTCCCCAGGATTGACAGTTACTTTTTCCCACAGATGACAGTTGAGTTTTATAAAATTCTGGGACTCTCAGTTATAAAAAGGAAAGCCAAATAGTTTGGTAGATAGATACATGGATATGAAAGTGAATAATTTTAATTTAAAATTTACAATCTGGGGGTTCCCTGGTGGTGTAGTGGCTAGGCTTTGGCGCTCTCAACACCACAGCCTGGGTTGATTCCCAGCCAGAGAATTACCCCCCCAAAAAATTATAATAAAATAAAATCATATTTACAATTCATTTCTTTGTTTTGAGATATAATTAATTTAAAAGTTCCTAAGATGTATTCCAAAACAGTTACTTGCCCACCCAGTTAGATCATCCAAAATCAAGTTAAATGTTATTAATGTTTACAAGTTATTGCAATAACTATAATAAAATTAAAACCAGTCAGTTCCATAAAAGAAAAAAATATAATTGATAAATATCTATAATTTTTTCAAATGTTGGAAAAGCAACAGAAAATGAGAATAAATTGCCATTGTCTACAAATAAACACTTCATAAGGTTCATTTGTCTTCTACAACATAAACACTTAATAAGGGCAGTTTTTGAAAGTATTACCAAAATAATTTAGGAACCATTGAATCTTCATGAACTTTTAATTTTACTAATATACTTCAATAGCCAGTTACATACTTTGTATTCTAGTAATTATTCATTAATTTAACAATGCATTTATCAGTAGGCACTTACCTTCTATATTCTGGCAGACACTTCACTAGGTAAAAATGCAATGGTTATAGGACTTATGAATGATCAAAGATTACTATTTTCCAGGCTTTTTACTAGACCCTTCATATCTATTATCTTTAATCCTAATTAAAACCATGTAAGTACTTGAGGCTTATGAAGACTAAACTATCCAAGGTTGTTAGATGAGACAGCCACAATGTAAGTAAAAATACATCTTATTGCAAAGACCCTGGTATTTTACTTCACACAACAGCAAACAGCTACCTATTTGCTTAGAAGTGGGTTCCACTCACCTGCTGACCTTTCTCCCTTTTTTCCTGCTTTTCACTCTCTATCTTTAAATCCTTTCCTTCTTCAGTAATTACTGCCAATAAAACAAACAAACAAATGACAAACAAAAAGTAAATTCATGTTCACAATAGAAGGTTCTCTGTGGATTTATTTTTAACCACATCTATTAAATATAGCAAATGCTAGATGATTTAAAACATTTATTTTAACTCTAAGTTATCTCCTTTTATATATATTCAATTAGAATTTGGAATGGACTTAAGTTTTTCAAGTAAATTTTAGTATCAAATATTTAACATAACTTAAATTTTTATTGTCAATTCCTAATTATCACTCTTTTATCAGTAAAATAAGAATAATTTTAGTTTATAATAAACTCCCCATTTTTCTGGTCCCCTTCTGTATTTATAAATATATTCTATATTATTTATTAAAAAAGAATACTTTTTCCTGTGATTATTTAGTGCTATATTTATTCCTGATAAAACGATCACTTTAAACTAAATGTATCTTTTTTCTAAGACTCAAAAATGCAGTTAAAATTAAAATTACAAATAATTCAGTAAAGTTATGCATAAGATAACATGTATAACCTAAGGCATGATGGAAGTATGCAGAGCTTCTGACTCCAACTCACCGGAACGGTCAAAGAAGGCTAACGGACCTGGGTTTTACTTTAGTCGTTAGTGTCATTTGCTTAGATAGGTAGGGGTGGAAACAGCAATTTCAGAGAAATCAAAACAAAGTGGAAACCGGTCTACCTAGACTGCACTAATGGAAAGTCAGAAAAGTAAATCAATTGAACTAAACTGTGAGTAATTAGGCTGGTAAGATTGGACTTTATTCTAAGGTAATAGGAATCAAATAGGCATTCAATTGAAAAAGTAACCTGAAAAGAAGTGTGATGTTTGCAGAAAATGTATCTGGTAGTGCTCAGCAAAATGTGTCAGGTCATGTGAGACTGAAAATAAAGATACTACTTTGAAAGGACCACAAGAAAAGAGAATTTTAGAGGAGATACTGGTGGAAATAGGAATGGGGAGGAATAGACATGCAGGACAGTATAGAGGAAAAAGCTGCTACATTCACTAAAGGATTTGCAATAAAAAAGAAAAATGATTCAAAGATCACACTGAAACTTGACAGAAGAATTTGGAATAATGAAAAAAGCATTTAAAAGCAGTTTCACAGAATAGGTTAAAGACATTGGGATAAATGACGCCAAAGCAGCCAGAATATTTTATTACTCAAGACGTGGAAAATGAAGACTAAAGTCTTGTCACTGATTATTGTATTTTTCAAAGTCAAGGACATCAAAAAGCTCCCTCTAACATTCAGTTTCCCAGGGGATACAGTGCCTCTCTTTAGAGAGAGAAAACCCAGGGACATCTGATATCTAACTGTCCACCCTCCCTCACCACACACACACACACACACACACACACACACTCTGTCTCTAGTAGAAGCAGACAATATTAGCTCTGACCCCTACACACCTCCTTGCAAATGTAAAGACTAATCTATCTCTTTATTTTTTTTTATTTTTATTGAATTTATTGTAGTGACATTGGTTAGCAAAATTATATATATTAGCTTTTGAGTGTACAGTTCTTACAAATCATCTATATATTGCATTGTGTGTTCACCACCCAGAATCAGTTCTGATTCTGTCATCAGATATTTGACCCCCTCTACCCGCTTCTACCACCCTGCCCCATTCCTTGCCCTTTGGTATCTACTAAACTGTTGACTGTATCTGTAAGTTTTTGTCTGTTTGTCTGGTTTGTTTGTTGCTTTCAGTTTTATACCCCACATATGAGTGAAATCATATGGTTCTCAACTTTTCACGTCTGACTTTTTTGCTTAGCATTATAGTCTCAAGATCCATTCATGTTGCATATAGTAGTATTTCATCTTTTCTTATGGTTGAATAATATTCCATTGTATATAGTACCATAGCTTCTTTAACCCATCATTTATTGAAGGACATTTTGGTTATTTCCATGCCTTGAACACCATGTATCACGCTGCAAGGAGCATAGGGATACATATAACTTCACTTATAAATACTTTCAGACTTTTGGAGTAGATACCCAGGAGAGAGATTGTTGGGTCGCACAGTAATTCTATACTTATTTTTTTGAGGAAAATTGATATTGTTTTTCATAGTGGCTGTACCACTTTACATTCCCAACAGCAATGTATGAAGCTTGCTGTTTTCTCCACAGCCTCTACAACACTGTCATTCCTTGTCTTACTTATAGTAGCCATTCTAACAGGTGTGAGGTGATGTCTCATTGTGGTTTTGATTTGCATTTTCCTAATAGCTAGGATAGTTGACTATTTTTTTCATCTATCTTTTGGCCATTTGTGTGTCTTGAGAGAAGTGTCTGTTTAGGCCATCTGTCTATTTTTTTTAATTGGATTGTTTGTTTTTTGTTAACTGAGTTACATATTTTGGATATTAACCCCATATTGGAGGTGTTGTTTGCAAATATATTCTCCCAATTGGTTGGCTGTCTCTTTGTTTTGTTGGTGGTTTCCTTTGCTATGGAAATGCTTTTTAGTTTGATATAGTCATATTCATTTACTTTTGCTTTTACTTTCCTTGCCTTTGAGGTCAAATTCATAAAATCCTCTCTAAATTCAAGGTCCGTAAGTTTAGTATTGATGCTTTCTTCTATGCAATTTATTGTTCAGGTCTTATGTTCCATTTTGAATTAATTTTTGTATATGGTGACAGATAGCAGTCTAGATTTACTTTTTTGCATGTGGCTTTTCAATTTTTTTAGCACCATTTATTGCAGAGGCTTTCTTTTCTCCATTTTATGTTTTGGCTCCTTTGTCAAAAGTTACCCATATAGGAGTGTCTGGAAAGTATCAGCCATGTAACATGAAAAATAGAGGCATTTATGGCTGATTTTTTTTCCAGACAGCCCTCGTATGTGTTGGTTTATTTCTGGTTTCTCAATTCTGTTCAGTTGATCTGTGTGTCTTTTTTTTTTTTTTTCTGTCAATACCATGCTGTTTTGATTATTGTCACTTTGTGGTATGAATTAAACTCAGGGAGTGTGATACCTTTAGCATTGCTCTTTTTTGTCAGGACTGCTTTGGCTATTGACGGTCTTTTGTGATTCCATATAAATCTGATGTTGTTTTGTTCTATTTTTTAAAAATGTTTTTGAGATTTTGGTGGGAATTGCATGAAATCTGTATGTTGCTTTGGGTAATCTCTCCATAATAATTTCTTTTTTCATCTATACTTTCCTTATAGCAACACCGTCAACCAACCAATCCCTTTCTTGCATTTCACTTCTTGCCTACACCCATGTTAGATATTCTGTTTTCTTTTTTTCCTGTGGAACGTTCCTTCCCTTCTTCCCTCTCCCTTCTTAGCATTTAATAAGTTTTCTATGTGACTTTTTTTTATTGAATTATCATGTTCTATGAAGTAAGTAATTCTGGCTAAATAGAATGAAATTACACAGAGAACATTGGAATTTGAGGAGAAAATATTATACAAGAGGTTTGAAAGTAAAAATAAATTTAATAAATTAAGCCATTTAATATGTATTAGGGGATATATTTTATTAAAAAATAGTGACCATCTTGCCAGCACAAGATTGGGAAAGTCACTAATCAACAGATGTTCACATACTTGAAATAAGAGAATCCTAGCATTAATCCAGTTTAAAATGAATGTTACATAAATGATTATGGCCAAATTTGGTTTTATGAGTGAAACAAATTTATATCCACAGATTTTATTTAAAATAAACTACAACTGTATCATTTAAAATTAATAACATTCTCTACCTATGCAGTAAACCTATGGAACAAGCTATTCTTAAATATGGTATTTTGGTGTCCTCCAAAGAAGGGATGTATTTTCTCTCCATTGAATTTTCAGAGGTGGGATGTTTTTATTCTTACTTGTTCAAAAAAATTAAAACTAGATTTTTTATGTTATTGTGTTTTTAGGAAGGCATACTAGGGTGTATTACGGACAGCTTTTGAGTAGTGGGAAATAATGAAGGATCATACCGATAATATTTTCCTTAGAAAGGCAGTGGCATTGGTACAAACTGCCTCTTTTTCTTTTGCAAACAAAATTCGCTTCAAAATGCAGACAACTCTACAGGGTGTATAGGAGACATATACATGATTTAATTTTATAATAAAAACTATTCTGTTATGATTGTTGTAATGCTCTACTAATAAGAACCATTTCTTTCTCAATTTCTCTGTGGCATCTATCATAAAATGTGGTTTTCTGTTTTCCAAAGAAATCAGATTTAAAGGTGCTGATACAGGCTTCTTACTGAAGATTCCCTGGAATATTCAGTATTCTTTAGTTTCACAGAGGTGTAAAAAGAATTAATTTAAAAAACCAAATCATATCATTTGTTTTAAGTGGCCATTTTCCCCTAAAGCTTTATTTGGATTCAATTTTATTTATAAGGCTGGAAATATCAGGATCCTTTTATCTCTCTAAATCTCACCTAATAGAATAAACCCATTGTATCAAATTTTAGCTCTAACATGTATAATTCTAAAGTAGTAAGATGGATATTTTATCAGACTGTGCCTAGATACCTTTCCCATTACTCTATTATATCGTAGATTCACAATACAATTTTCTTCACAGTATATTCAAATGTGTATACATCTCAAATAACTTCCTTGTACAGGGATTAGAAAATGTTTTCTGTAAAGACCAGGCAGTAAATAATTGAGGTTTTGGTGGTCTCCATTTCAACTACTTCTGTCTGCCATTATAGCATGAAAACCATCAATAGTATGTAAAGAAATGGACAAGCCTGTGTATATTGAAATTTAATTTTAGACAATTTTCACATGTCAAGAATATCATTCATTCTTTGATCCCCCCCAACTATTTAAAAATGTAAAAAACATTCCTCTATGGGTCATGCAAAATTCAGGTAGTGGGATACAGTTTGCCAACTCTTATCCTAGGTGATGTAATCAAGCAAACATACTCTCAGAAATGCAGTTTTAGGAGGATACAAATTTGGAATTATAGAATAGTACTAATATGAAGTGGAAGAATGTTATAAACTTGATCCACACAGCAATGGCACTAGAATTTTCATGACGTAAAGCCTTGAGGCAGCCCAGAAAAGTGAAGATGGTAATCCATTAATACTTAGAAATGGAGTACAGTAGTAATGGGGACAGCTAGGTGATTATTTTGAAGCCACTTTTGCGAAGTATGCATATCTTATTTATTTAGGTCCATCCTAGGTTTGTTTAGGATGCCTTTGGTGAGCGCCAATCCTTCTACCCGTCATACCTGCCCACCACCATTCTGTACTGTGTTACAAATGTATGTACATGAGAAAGGGAATCTAAGGGGAAAACGGTGTTTCTCCTCTATTTCATTATTCATTAATAATTGTGTTCAGTCCCTCAGTTTTCAAAACTTATCTCAATGCCACTGTGAACCATTTCTGTTTTTCTTTGATTTCTTCTCTTACCCCAATCAATGAATTATCAACCTTCCTTCCTTTAAATTGTTTAAGTTTTTGGTCCTTATTAAAAGATGTTATTTATCAGTCCAACATGTAAGAAAGTTGAAGATTTCTTTGAAGACTTCTTATTATCTTTAAATTTTTAAAGCTCTAAACTTGTTAAAGGTAAGACACATCTTAGTAGACTCACTAGTTTCTCCAGGTGACAGCTTCATTGTTAATTACTTAAGCATTATGTCTTTAAAATGAATTAAAGCTATAAGTTGAAATACTAATTTTTTAAATACTCTTAACTATTAATATTGAAGATCAATGCTTAGATTTCTTTTTATCTATGCAAACAGAAACATTTTATTAAAAATATCAGTAATAACAACATGGACCAAAAATAAATTTTAAAAATTTTATATTAAATATTTTTCTGAAAGAAAATACTCATTTGATACTTTAATATCCTCCCGAAGTACCTTTTTATCCACAGATATGTTTTTCAGTATAAAATACCATGCCACTGATATCTTCTTATCAATCCACTTCAAGCCACTTCTGTGTATCTTCATATACAACTAGTTTATAATGAAGTTATTTTGACACCAAAGAGCTAAGGGTTTTTTTTTTATTTTGTTAAGTCACATACTTTTATAATAATAATTCAGCATAATCACATATTCTAATTGTAGAAATAGATAACATGTAACAACTCTTAATTTTATCTAATCCATATCTGTATACATACACAAACACATACGTGTAAGTGGATAATATGTGTTATTAAACTATATATACTTACCTGCATAATGAGATGGCTAATGAAATTATACTAATGATAATCACCATAATCATCGTAACACGTGTTGAATTTGTACTGTGTGCCAGTGTTTTTGTTGAGCACTCTACTTGCCTTTTCTCGTTCGGTGCTCACAACAATCTTGTTGATAAAACAAAACTTCATAGTAATTGTTTCATTGCTGTTAAGAATGTGTTTACCCAGTATATTTCCCTGGCTCTGCCGTATGATATTATGTCCCAGCAGGAGGCTAGCCATGTGTGAAGATCTGCACATGGAAAATGTACCAAATGAGGAAAGAGCTGAACTCAGTAGGGCTATTGTTATACCTAAATATCACTTTGGGAAGGATATGTATGGTCTTTGCTCCAGCCAAACAGATACTTATGCTTGTATTTTGATAAATATATTTAAAACTCAAATAGTGATGTATTTTTAAATACATGTAGTTTCCCTATAGGAAAATTGGAAATATCAAAAAGTCACTTCTCATATCGTGCTATAAAGGGAAGGGCTTAGAACACATTTAACTGAGAAATAGCTTATATAAATGCACTTTTTAATCTTTCCATACCTCCTGAAAACAAAAATTTAGAGTTCACTTCAAATACTTATTTGGATCATCTATAATCCTTCTAGCTTCTCATCCTCTTTTTACTCTTCCTACTCTTACTCTTCTCCTTTTTATCTTACTATTGCTTTGTTATAAATAGTAATGACAAGTTATATTGTATACTGCATTGCTTATCACTGAGACAGATTTATAATCTCTCAATTTCTCACTTAGATGAAGTTCAGGTACCAGGTCATGAAGTTTTAGCTATATGGACCTATGATATAGTAATTTTTTACATATAAAGTATAGGTTCTTTTTATCTTATATTAAGATTTATTTAAAGTAAGATTGTTACTAAAACACAAATTGATTCTTGCTCAAAAAGATTTTACATGTAAGTAATTAAGAAATTGCTAAATATTTCATCTTAAGGATGTAAATTTTTACCGCTGAATTGCTCAGTGTCTACCATGCCATTATACATACTCTTTGGAATACCCTTAAGCCATCCATAACTTTTATCAAATACTCATGTTTTAAAGATGCAATGAAATTATATTTTCAATAATTATGCATTGCTTATGAAGTAGGTTTCCTTTTTATGCTGAATTTAAACAAACTATATGTCTCAAAGTGCCATGTTTCAAAGAAATGATATACTTTCAAATTACTAATTCTATTAGTAAAAGTAGGCATCCAAGAATCATTAAAATATAAAATTGAAGTCTAAGTATAATAAAATGTAGGCTTTATGCATCTGAACACAC
Source organism: Lyroderma lyra (assembly GCA_004026885.1). Classification (NCBI taxonomy): domain Eukaryota; kingdom Metazoa; phylum Chordata; class Mammalia; order Chiroptera; family Megadermatidae; genus Lyroderma; species Lyroderma lyra. The sequence goes on from PVJL010002812.1 coordinate 70,750, forward strand.
ATTAATATCACCTAGTTAAACTTGTTATGAATATAGATCTTTCAGGTCACAGTCCATGGAGGTTTCAGTAAGTCTATAGGGAGCTCAGAATCTCTAATTAAACAAGTGTCCTTGGTGGCCAGTCAATGGATTAGTGTTTGTGAAGTTGTGAGTCCAGTGGTATAATTCTAAACACTTGCATTGTAATAACATTAATTAAAAAACACTGGTTAAAATTCTAGATATCTGTCCAATAAAAAATATTCAATTATGTAAATCTGGAATGGTGTCCATATGCACCAGTAGATTCCAGTATTGGGAATCCATAGACATACTCTGAAAAATAGGCTTATTCATCAGGACACACTTGGACAGACTTTATTTAAATAATCCCAAACATATTGAAATGTAAGGCTTCCCCCAGAAGGAGCTCCTATAAATTTACTCATTCTAAATTTTCTTGTCTATTTAGAATTTTTTTTTTTATTTCTTACCTAGTTATGCACAGAAAATTTAAGGAGAGTGCTCAAATTTTCTTTCTATACTTTTGAGCTTCCTATTGTTTCCACACAGTTCTTTATATACTTCCTGTGTATTATAATCTTTAACTCAGGATTGAATATGGGAACCCTGAAGGTTGATTCTACTCATAGATGTAGATTTGAGATTTTTACTTTTTTCCTTAATTTTTGATTTCTCAGTATTTGTATATAAACTGAACCAACCATTAAAGCCTTTGCACACACAAAAACATTCTACATTTATTTCTACTGTAAAACAATGTAAGATAATTTTGTAAAGCTGAGCCTGTAGTTGTTTATGACAATGATATCTGAGTAGAAGTCACCTTCTTTAAACAGAGTGCCCTATACCTAGTTGAACAGTATCTTCATGACTCCTTATAACTTCCTCTGGCAGTGTTTTGTAATTAGTTTATAAACCAAAATGCTTCACACATTTTGTTATCTGTAGGCATCTAAGTTTGCAACCCTTGGTTTACATTCTTTCTCACTGAATAGAATGAAAGTGTAATTTTTTATGGACAGTCAGATCTTTTCTTGTTTATTTTTGTAACCTGAGCACCAAACTAGCTGTAAAATACCTGGGTTAGAATAGATGCATATATGTGATTTATTGATTATTGTCATTGCTTTTTAAAACTCTTTATCAACATTATAGATTGTATAAGTCCAATTATTTTATTATTTTCATGGCTGTATTTCTCCAATTATTGCACATCTGTTGGATTATCTTTTGAATGTTCTATGCCTTCTATTGCTTGCTCCAGTCCTTAATTTCCACATATTTCTCTTTAGTTAAAGGAACACGGTTTTTAAAAAATCTATTTGGTGTACAATGTATCAAGTTACAGAAAAATTACCTCATATTCCACATACTCTAATCTTATGGCTACCAACTGAAATCACCCACCTCTCATTTTCTACTTTCCACAATCAATTTGTATTACTTGTCACTTAGCTAATATACTTAATAATAATCACAAGTGCTTATTCTCATTTAATTCATCATCATATCACTCACCTAATGTATATGTGTATTTATAGGTAATAGTTACCTTCTGATGTGCTTTTATCCACTTGTTATGAGTTAGGCATTAGACTAAGAAATTTTTGCACAGTATCTAATATGATTGTCATTGAAGCTGATTACAGCATGAATATTTCTCCTTCACTCAGGAAAAAATACAGGTTCGGGGCAGAGGTAGTAATTAGAGAACAGAATGGAATGGCAGACTCTTTGATCCTTACTTTTGCCCCGCCCTTACTGTTCTGCAGTGGCAATTTCTGTGGAAAAGCATGGAGGACATCAGGAAGGCACAAGAAGTTTCAGTAATGAAAAGATCTCCCTGATGAGATATTCATTTGTAGTGCCAGAGCACTTCATCAGTGCTTATTTTGTTTAAAACTTTAGGTCAGCTAGTACAAGTAAAATTGTAATGTAAAATCATTCTTTTGTAGTTATTTTGATCATGAAATTTATTCACATTTCAAATGCATAAATTTTCCAGAAGAATAAAATTCTGACTTTGAAAAGCCTTAAAATCTAATTCATTGAAATTCCTTTAAAGAGCAATATTGCTTAATAAAAACCCCTTGGAGATCAATAAAACTTCCAACATTTCCATCAGCGTTTACATCTTTTAAATTCTTGGAAGAAACAAAATGGCATAGATTTGCTACTGGCAGGAAGTTGTGAAATGCTTCAATGATCCAACAGATGGTAAAAGTCAACATTTCTTTTGATCTTACAGCTGCTCTAGGCTCAATATTTCTGTTGTTACATTTGAGATATTTCAATAATTTTTTCTGTTATACTAGTAAATTATGATAATATACATATAGATATTACATGTATATATACACATATGTATTTGTCGAGTTCTGCACGACAAGAGCTGTGGGAGAACTAAAAGGGTAACCCAAGGTTAAGAAGGATGGTAGCTAAGAATAGATTGCAAGCAGGGCCAAGGGACTCAATCCTCAAGGGCTGAGTCCTGAATAGGGCCTGACGTATAGCTTTTATTAGTGGACAGAATGAGGAAGTGAAACTTGTTTTTTCCAAGATCTGGGATTATTGTGCCACATGGCTGTTTTCCGGAAAGTCCCCACTGTGTTCCAGCAGGTATTGTGCTTTACGCATACACATAGCCCCAAGGGCTCAATGTACCAAAACCCCCCAAGCGGGTTGACTCAGTATCCAAGTCTTCCCTAAGGGCGAATGACCTATATCGTTATATCAGTCTCGACCTGAGCTGTATATGGGAAGCAAGGCAGCCAGCGGGCAGAAGATTAACCTCAGAAAGGGTGAGGGTCTATGTCTTATGTCCATTGAGCCCAAGCTCTCTCCTGATGGCCCCTATGAGACTGTGCCTGTCTTAGGTTGTTCCTTCCTTGAGGAATATCACCCATCATTGACTAACCTCCCGTCCTCTGGGGCCACACAGGGTGATGTGAGGTGTGTGAGTGAGGGAGGAGCATTACCCCTGAGAGAGGGTCAGTTCTGTCTCCTAGATATTCTATGTCCCTGTGGCCTCCACGTTAGCTCCTGCCTTGGGGAATGTGTGGGAGGACAGGCGGTTCAGCAGCTGTAAGGCAACATGTATTTGTGTGTATATGTATGTATATGTTTGTTGCTATTTGTGCTTAATAATTTATTTGTGAATTTTTTAATCTACTTTGTCTCATATATCATTGAAGTAGGTACCTTTATTATGAAACAGTGTTCTTGTCATCTTTATTATGAAAAATAAATAAGCTGATATCTCTTGGTTGAAAAATTATATAATCTTAAATTAGAAGTGGTCTTGGATTCCTCACCTTCCCCTCATTTTGCAGAACTAATCTAAGCAATAGCATTGGAAAGTCACCTAAGTTTGAGGAACTCACAAACACAATTGTAACTGTAAATCATTGAGTTTTTCTGTAAGTCAGTTCCTAGCAATCAGTCAGGCCATTTCCTCTTCTATTGCAGGGGAGGGTGCATAAAACTTCTGTTTATCTTCTTCCCTTTTAATCTTAGTTAAACTGTTAATCTGCTGAAATATTAAAATTGTCACATATTTGCTTAATTGTCTTCTCAGATTATTTCAGAAAGCATCATACGCACAGAGCCTCTTGACCATAGTACTCTCGCATGTCTCCAGGCCTGTTACCGTGTGTGTGTGTGTGTGTGTGTGTGTGTGTGTGTGTGCGCGCGTGTGTGCGTGTGTGTGTGTGTGTGTGTGTGTGTGTGTGTGACAGAGAGGGAGACAGAGAGAGAGAGACAGAGAGACAGAGAGAGACAGAGAGACAGAAAAAGAGAGAGAGAGAGACTGGAGCTTTATATTGCATATTGACATTTTGATACACATGCTTCCCTGTTACTTGTGCCACAAATTGCATCACTTTTACTATTAAATCATTATTATGATATGATGAATCCACAAAAATAGATTCCCTAGGACAGTAGTCTTTCTTTTCTTCTTGTTCACACTATCCACATATTTTAAACCTTGCTGTTAGTAGGTGGTAAATTTTCTTTTCCTTTTTGAACTGAATGTGCTTTATGAACATAGCAATGTCATCTCTACCAAAAAGAAGCAATTCAAAGTGTGCGTGTGTATATATAAATGTAACACATACACATATACTATATATATAGAAACTATATAAGGAGAGATTAGACAAAATATGTATTTAAGACTAGAAACTATATATATATATATATATTTCAAAGCAATTAAATATATATATATAGTTTCTAGCCTTGAGTATGTATCTTGTCTAATCATCTATATTTCCTTAGTTTTTCCAAATATAACTGTTTCAAATTGAAATTAAAATTATACTGTGTCTCTTAATGTTTTTAAAGTGTTAAGTGAAAACAAACCTTTTTCTGTTATTTTTTATACAATTGGGAAACATAAAAATCTATAAAATATTTAAATAGATTCATTTGCTTTTTAAAATTTCTGCTGCGATTTTAAAGGGAACAAGTAAGAGTAAAAATTGCTAACATAGAAATCTAATTATTTTGCATAAACAAATATTCTATTTTAAGTATAAATAAATATATCTTCTTCATTGACTTAATTAATTTGTATGGGCAGTATTATTTTAGGTATTAGGGATAGAGCAACAAATCAGATAGAATCTTTTGCCTTCTTTTGATTACAAAATGCTGGAGCTTTGTTTATTTATTGTACAATGTGTTTGTCCATTAATGCTACTGCCTTTGAAGGCCAGAAAGTAATGTCAAATAAAAATATTAAAAACATAAATATCAAGATGGACGTTGCACAGTAAATCTAATTAATAGCAGTAAAAATCTTGCTTGAAACTCATAATAGAATGTATTTAAGTAGATTCTTAGGCTGTATAAATTAATACTTTATATTACATCGTGGTACAACTTTTGCCCAACTATTAGGTCACACAAAGTACAATATTAAAATGTATTGTTGGAACTAGTTTTATTTACCTTGTAGAAGTAAGTTGAAGGCAAAATTTTCATCTCATAGTTCAGAACATAAAAATAGCCACAACCTACATATTGTGCATATTGTGTATTTTCTAAATTTTTAAGTGATGGTTTTCTTTAAAGATTGCTATTTTTACTTTGAGGACTGTATAAGAAAATATTGTTTATCCTCTCAACTAAACTTAATACAGAATTATTGTAGATAAATAATATTTCATCATTTTATTTAAACAAAGAACAATTATTAGAAGTTCAATAATGCAGAGTAGTTTTCTATTGGTAATATAATTTTGTTTTAGTGAGTACCTGTATTTAAGTACTTCATTTTTATATCAACCTCTGTAATACCAACTTATTTTAATAAATATATTTTTATAGAGCTTTAGAAATATGTTTCTTATTTAATTATCAAAAGTGCCCTTGTAAGATAGGTATGTTTTGTTAAACTGAGGATTTATCATTTTATTTTATTTGTTCAGTTTTATTTAATTTTTTGCCAGTTCTACTTTTGGGATTATGTAAGTGATCATCTCTGTTTAAAAAGTGATTCATTTTGTTTCCACTTTTCAAAAATCACTAGAGCCCTGTTTAGAATCAGCCAAAGGGTTTTAAGACTGGTATACCTTGTTAAAATTTTAATAAAGGTGGGGAGTTCCCTGATGGTGTAGTGGCTTAAGGCTTCAGCACTGGCGCTGTCAGCGCTGCGGCCAGGGTTTGATTCCCAGCCAGGGAGCTACCCACATACCAAAAAGCAAAAAAAAAAAAAATTTTAATAAAGGAAAATGCAATTAATTTGTATTGATGTTACTTTTATGTTTGATTTTGTGATTGTCTCTACCTTTTGAAAAGTAGACTACTGTAGAAGAAGGACCACTAAGAAGAGGAGTTATTAATCAACCATATAATTGCTTCTTTTCTCATTTTTCTTTTTACTCTCCTCTTTCTAATTAAAAAAAAAAAAAGGCTTTAAGTACAAAAGAAGTAAGAATATGACTAAAATAGGGAGACTGATGACAAATACAGGAAGCTAAGAAGTTGAATTACTAAATTATTCCCAAATTCGATTTGGGTATAAAGTCTGGACTGGCCCTAAAATGCTAAAATTAAATGCAGAGTAATTAAAGCTTGATTTGGTTGCTCTCTTACTTTTATCTCATTGCCTCTTCAGATGCTCATCTGCCTCCTATGTTCTGTTTTATCACTGTGCAAAGAAACTAGACCCTTCAAATTCTTTTCTTCCTAACATATTTTTTTCCTTATTAGCTAATGTGCCATTATCTCAGCTGACAGAGGCAGTTATTGATCTAATTATTTGAGCAAAATAATTCTCCTGAAGTGCGAATAAGCTTAAATGTCTAATGAGAACTTTTATTCTGAAAAGGATTTTAAAAGTATTTCTTAACAGAATTCTGAAGGAATTTACTTAAACTTTGGAGGGTAACTGTATCCTCTGTTGCTATTTCAGTTATTCTCGTTCCTTTCACTTAAATGACCTAGAAGTTAAAAACAATTAAATCATTAACATTTCTGATATATACCACTTGCTAGTAATGTTTGCAAAGGGACCCTATAGTATTTAGAGACAGATAACCTGGGGGGCAAGGGGGCATTGGGACAGAGAATTACAAACATTCAAAGGGGGAATAAAAAAAAACAAGACCAAATCAAAATTTTACCTCTTGAATTTTAAGAAAAAATCCTATATTGCATTTGTTTTCTTTTCACTTTTATGCACTGTCCTTAACTGTGGACACACATGTCTTACATCTGTGAGCATTTAACCCTTGTAGATATTTTAATAAAATAATTAAAATCTACAGAAGTTGTACACACACGTTGTTCCATTCTGGAGCAAAGTTACTATTTAAAAATAACAAATAGCTGTGACATAAAGCCGAAACAAAATTAAACAAAACTGAACGAAAATGAATAATACCATGTGTTTTACATGTTATTTTTCAATTGCTATCAGCAGTATGCATTGTGCTAGTACTATATATATTTTTCATTTCTTTGCCATTCACTAGCTGCTTCCTTAACCCATTTTCTTCGATTCAATTCATCTTCAGAAAGTCTCCCAAGCCCAAAGTCTGACTGCCTCTCATTCTTCTTATATATTTATTATTTATTATAGTTATTATTACAAAAGCCCAAAACAACTTATACAGCAAAGTGTAACTCAACTCACAGGTCAAAATAATGGAAACATTAAGCAGGCTAAACCAGAATATTTTATAGAGAGAGGTAGAGAAAAGCTTGGGAATGCTCTTGGCTAAAGAGACTTTTAAAAAAAGATGGTAGGATAAGTATACAGTGAACAATATAAATTTTACAATCATAAATTTGGATTTGAATCATACTCTGCAACATACTAGCTATGTTACCTTGGTGAAGTTAGTTAATTTCTTAAATCCAATTTTTTTTTAAATTGTAAAATGGCAAAAATGTTCTCATAGATTGGTGTACAGATGGAAAGATATAATGTGAGTAAAATGTTCCTGGTGTGAAATAGTCAGTATAAGAAACTATTTTTGAGATGCCGAATGTTGTAAAAGCAAATTCACAAGTTAACACAAAGCACAAATACCAAGTCAGTAGTTTTTATGGCATAAGAGCTAATACATAGCATTTCTGAAGGACTTATTTGAAAGAATTAGGATCTATCTTACTGGACAGAGTCCCTTCATCTCCAAGGCTGTGATGTGACCAGGATATGTGTATATAACCTAAAAGGAGTAGTAGTAAAGTAATGGTTATGGTGATAAAAAAAAACACAAACTAGGGGGTTCCCTGGTGGTATAGTGGCTAAGTTTCAGCACTATCAACGCTGTGGCCTGGGTTTGATTCCCAGCCAGGGAACTACCCTCCCAAAAAAAGCAAACCAAAAAAACACAAGCTGGTGGAACAAGATAAACATAATGACTTAAAGTTATTACTTTTATGCAATAAAGGTAAATAAAATAAAATACTTCCCTTTAGCAATTTTACCCAGTGTCACTAATGGAAATGTTTAATAAATACAAATAAAATAGTTTTTAAAAAACATTTAAAGAAATTATTTAAGCACATCAGTTTATGAAAAAAAATTGAATTACATAAGAAGTGTTAAACTAATATTTAGCTATCTAATGCATTATAAATATTTCTGCCTTTGTACACGTTTTCTCTAGGGAACAAATAGAGTTATTTATTTTCTGTAGATATTCAGTGTTCTTCAAAGTGCCTTATGAAAATGTTAAATTAATTGTGGTGGTGAGGGAGGGGGAGGTGATTAAGAAAGCACCCTACTTTATACCAGCATGTATAACTATGTGATTTATATAATAAATACAACCTCAGTGGCAGTATATTTTCTGGATGTTAATAGCCTGAAATTCCTTTTAGTAACAGCATTAATCAGTCAAGGATGGGTTATTTTATGGTCCTTAATGACCTTTCTTGATAAATGGAGATTTTGTTTACAGAGTATTCTTCATTGAACTGCCATACATTGCAAGCTATGATTCTTAAGAGATGTTCTCAAAATACAAATTGTGCTACTGAGAAATCTGTTCACAGCAAATTAAATTAGATAGCTGCATTCTTGATGAAGCATAGGTAATGGAGCAGTATGCTCAAATGCCTTTTTCTAAGACATTAGTGTGGAATGTCTTAAACATACAATTTTTCCCTGAGAAATATTTCTTTGCTGTGTGTAAGTTTATGAGCCTACTTGTTGGTGAAGAGTAATTTATGTAGAATACATAACATTTGAAATTCACTTTATGATGTTTGACTATTGTAATGAATATCTGCCTTCAGGTCAGACATTACCAACAGCTTTCATTTTTTAAAAATAACAAAAGAGAAGTACTCATTTATATTTTCCAAATGTTTTAATAATGTTGAATATACTGAGTGCAGTGGTGAGAGTTTTAATAATTGTCACAGTTAATGTTGTGTTTAACAGAGAAATATTATTTATTGTACCTTTGAGGGTAGCATTATTTGCATGCTTTTAATACATGATTATTATTCATCTTGTTTCTAATATTTTGTTCACATATATCTTGTAAATTGAGTGTAGAGTCTAAAAGTTTGGTTATGATTATATTACTTCAGAGTACATTTTTATTTCCCAACATTGTTGACTTTTAAAATCTCTGCCTAGAGCTTTAATGTATTGGGTTTTGTTTGTTTGTTTTTAATGCAAAGTAATAGCTTGAAAAACAAATGGTTGTGTTATGATTGAACTATACTAAATAATCCATTCCTTATTGTAATTCAACATGGGAGTTGGATTTTTAAGAGAATTTAAATGTGTGACTTTCTAAAGTATATTGTACGACTAGGTGGTATCATTTTACTGATTTTCTTTTATTTTGAGTGAAGTGTTAGATAGATCTTAATAAATCTTACTGTCTAACTCACATTGGTATGTTATACAAGGTCAGACAATTAATTTCATGAACTCATCCTAGAAAAAGTGCTACATACCTCATTGTCAAATACCACTACGGTCACCTTCAAAGTATTCCCCTTGGGAAGCCGTGCACCAACACCAGCACCCAGTCTATCCTTCAAAGCAATTTTGGAACTCTTTTCCTGGGGCTATCAGAGCTATTGTCATCCCCCAAATCTTGACAGTGAAGTTCACCAATTTGCCACAGTGAGCCGACGTTGGCAGCACTATATAAACCTGGCAAGGTTATGACACCTTACCAAGTAGTTTGTGCAGTGCTGCCAATGTTAGTGCACAGTGGCAATTTTGTGAACTTAATTTCAGATTTGGGTACAACAACAGCTCTGATGGCCATTCCAGAAAAAGAGTTCCAAAATTGCTTTGAAGGGTGGACGAGGTGCTGGCATCAGTGCACAGCTTCCCAAGGGGAGTACTTCGAAGGTGACCGTAGTGATGTTCAGCAATGAGGTACATAGCTTTTTCTAGGATGAGTTCACAAAATTAATTGTCTGGCTTCATATACCTGTTTATCTTAAATTTACTGTCTTTTCATAGATATTTGCAACCACCCAGAAGTTGGCCTTACAGTGACAACACTAGGAAATTATGACTTGAAAGCTTTAGACTGGTTAGATTCTGTAACAGAACACAGTTTTTAAAAACTTTTTGAGCATATTTTTATTCCACTCTTTCTTCCCTTAGGAATTCTGTCGTACTTTTGGTTCATAATTGGCTTTGATATGACTTTTCATTCAGTTTTGACCATCCTTTTAATGATCTATCTGTAATCCCTGCCATGTGCTTTCTGAACAAGAAGTCTAACTGGACTTTTCTGCTTGCTTGATATCTGATCTCTACAACTGCTCTTCTTCTACTTAGGCTCATGACTGCTGATTCTGTTTGAGGGCATTGCTGATTTTCCTCTTGCACATCTAAAGTGTTTTTGTTTTTTGGGTTTTTTCTTTTTTCATAAACTTGATTATGACCCATTACTTCTACGAGGACTGTCTGGAAAAAATCCAGTTGTAAATGCATCTATTTTTCACATTACATGGCTGGATACTTTCCAGACAGCACTCATATGTCTAAAGCAGCATATGCATACAAAAGCTTTTCTTCACTTCTTATGTCTTTCTGTTAGCAAGAGAGACACTAACTCCGAAAACATCTTTATGCCATATGCGAGGGTCATGCAAGAGAGTTGAAATCATTCTCATCTATCTCAAAATGGATGATGATTCTTATCCTCTGTAAAATGTTTCTGTTGTTTTTGGAATTCTTACTTTGTCTTCCTCTGTCTTCCCATCTGTGTCAGGTATCTCAGGCAGCAGTCTCCACCTATCAGGAATTACAGTTGTCACACCTATAACCATCTCCTGTAGACAAGCTAGGGTACATCAAGAACAAATCCTCAAAGAAATACGAACTATAAAATAAAACAAAAACTCTTCTTTCTATGTTTTAGTGTATTTAATTTTAACTTCTATATTGATATCCTGAATATCACTTTTAATATTTATTCATTGTCCCTTCCTATTGACAACAAAAAAAGATATCTATGCACGATTTTTGCACTATATAGTGCCAACTGTGTTCTCAAATTTAAAATGCTGCCGTGGAGCTTTGGTTCTCCTAGGAAAGTCTCAAGTTCAGGTCATAACTCTTTTGTTTGAACATTTATTGTCGTAGTACATTCTGTGGAGCATCTGCTGTTAGATTTAAATTGGAGTCTGAGACATACTGATAGTACTTTTTATAAGGATATAGTGACAGATGTTGCTTTTTATTGAATAACAACTGATCAAACTGTTTGGTCCTTGACATTTTTGAGGGCAGAATATTAACTTTCACAGCTTTTTAAAATAATTCAAATTATTGAAATATATAATATAGAGAACTCTAAGTTCCATTTCTGTCATAATTTTGGTTTTTATACATCATCTTTTGGCATGTGTGATTTTTAATTTTTTAAATGTCTCCTAGCTGTATTAATCTATTGTATTAATCTATTGCTGCCGTAGTAAATTACCACACATTTAATGGCTTAAAACTATACCAAAGTATATTCTTACAGTTCTGTCAGTCACATTTTGACACAGGTTTCAGGGGACTGACAAGATGTTAGCAAAGATTTTTTTTTTTTCCTGGAAGCTGTAGGGAGAATCTATTGTCTTGGCTTTTCCAGCTTCTAGAGGTTTCTCACATTTCTTGACTCCTGGCCTTCTTTTTCCATCCTCCATTTTTAAAATCAGAAATGTTAAATTTTTCTGACTTTTCTTTGCAGTCACAGATCCCTTCCTTACCATAGCTAAGAAAGGCTTACTACTTCTAAAGACTCACATTATTAGACCTGGCCCATCCAGATAATTTGGGAATATCTCCTCATCTCAAGGTTCTTTACCTTAATCACACCTGCAAAGTCCTTTTTGCCATGTAAGGTAATATATTCACAGGTTCCAGGGATTAAGGCAAGGACAACTGGGAAGCCAGTATTCTGCCTACCATGCTAGGCATCTCGCTTCTAGGGGTTTTAGGCATCTGCTTAGAGGCTGACTCAAGGGCTGAATAAAGAAGAATTCAGTATGATGCACACACCCACACCCACCCACCCACCCCCACACACACACACACACATACATAAACACACACACATACATATGTACAGACACATACATATACACACAAACACACACACATCGGGGGTTCCAAAAAAACAGAAACATTTTAAGAGATGTTAATTTTTTTTTTTTTTTTTTTTTGCTTTTTGGTATGTGGGTAGCTCCCTGGCTGGGAATCGAACCCAGGCTGCAGCACCGACAGCGCCAGCGCCGAAGCCTTAGCCGCTACACCATCAGGGAACTCCCCCTAAGAGATGTTATTGCTGTATTACATAAATACTACTAATGGTAACCTCTTTGAACACCTCTTGTATAATAATTACGGAAGTCAAATATAGTCATCTTTTGGTATTGGCATTTATTGAGTATTACAAATTTAATACAGTTTTTTCCTTTCTTAAAAATGTATACATTTTTGGGGGACCCTCTGTGTGTGTGTGTGTGTGTATGTGTGTGTATTCTTCTCTATAAGTGAGATAAAAATTTATTCACTGGTTATGCTATTGAATAGTTACCAACTATATTTCTGCAAATACTATTCTTTTTGAGTTTTTAGTGAACTTCCCAAATGGAATAAGAGAAAGATGCTTTTCGTTTGTTTTGTTGTTGTCTTTAGGTTTGCTTTTGTTTCTTAATACTGGGTCTTTACATGAAAATGTATAGCTGTATAGGGTGCAAAGCAATTTCATAAAAATCAACTCATTTGATTCTTACAACAATCCTTTGAGGCAGGCAAGTCAAGTTTTATTATGTACTTCTCTCTACCTTTAACAGACCAGGATTTTTAATAGATTCTCATTTTATTTTCGAAGTATGGCACACCATTGATTCTTAAAGACATCATCAGATATTGCCTTACAAATTCTCACACTGTTTTAAACCTCTGTGTTATGGAAAATGACAACATTACTTATACAAATTAATATAAAATATGTGTCTTAAAGTATGATTAAAGTAAGAATGCTGGTAAGATAACTGTAATCATGTAAGTGAACAATGTAGCCCTACCTAACACATTTGAATAATTTTTAAATTGACTAATAAATACACTGTCATTACTTTTACTGATGATGATTATATCACCAGCGAGTATGTCCATTTTATAAATAGTTTTAGCAAGATGTGAGAGAAACTTCTATAATATATTTTTTAATTTACTATGTTTTTCTCTTAAATAACATTTCCTACTAATACTAACCTATGTGTCTTTCACTGTAAACAAACAGATAAAAATTAATTGACAGTGATCACTTTGTGTGGTCATATGGGGGCCACAAAAATGACAGTGTAATCTAAAACCATGTGAAATGATCTTAATATTTAATGAGGAGTATTATGATTGCTCCATGACCTTTAAATTCCTTGTCAAAATATTTTTTTAATTTAATGTAACATAGATTTATAGGAAAACTTAAAAAATAGCAAATTAAAATTTATTTAACACACTATAATTTACATTGAGAATTTTAAAAAGTAAAGTCAGCAAATTTCACTTCCAGTATTATTATTAGCATTATTATCTTTTATTTCTCTGCTGCACTGTCATGTTAGCTGGCCAATTGTTTCTTCTAATTACATTGAAATTGAAGCATTAATGTTTCTTTATAAAGTATCTTTTTTAGAGCAATTTGGGTAGTGCTTTTTCTTTTCTTACAGCATATTTTATAGAGTGAGCATCTTTTGTATGACTTCACAAATTGTCATAACTTTGGATAATCTTTTTAAACTTACTTTTTGTGTTTTCAATGTTATGAAGTATCTCCATGGGTTCCTTTAATGTAAAGTGTGTGTGTGTGTGTGTGTGTGTGTGTGTGTGTGTGTGTTTTGCTGGCATCACTTTACTTGGTATATCTTCATTTTTTCATCACAACCACATTCTTCACTTTTGCTGATTGATATTTTTGTCTTCACTAAGTGCTCTAGCCACAAATCTAGCATCTCTAGAAATGGTAGCAGTGTGAACATTTTCACAGTCAGCTGTTTTATCCTATAACTCTGCTTTCATTCAATTCAAATTCTACTTTCTCATTCTCATTTTTTGTTTCTTTATTCTGCTTTCCTTTTTTTTTTTTTGTGCAGTTCTCTCAGTTACCCAAATTTGAACAATGTCACTTGGGTTCATAACTGAAAGACAAGGAAACTGCACACTTTCTTTCTATGTGAAGTAAATAATAGATATACAATGAACAGTCACAGATAGACTTTGAAAGAAACAACTTGACTGGTTACTGATCATGAGGCACATCTTTTATTTACATGATGATTTGGAGCTAAAGACAAACATTGTACTTCAGGCAATTACTTATAGTTAGTATTACCGTGGTAATTGAAATTTGAACTTCGCTATTAGGAATCTGGTTTAATCAAATTAAACTATGGTGTATTCGTCAGATCAGGCAGCTGTAACAAAATATCATAGACTAGGTGGTTTAAACAACCTAATTCGTTTTTTAAAAGTTCTAGAAACGGGAAGTCCTAGAGCAGAGTGCCAGCAGGGTCAGTGTCTGATGAGAGCTCTTTTCTTGGGTTGCATATGGCTGCCTTCTTGTTACATCTTCACATGGTCTTTCCTCTGTGCTCTCACAGGGAGAAGGAAGGAGGGACAGGAAGCAAACTCTCTAGCAGGGTTGACCAACCTTTTGGCTTCCCTACACTAACACTAACAAAAGCTGATGAGCTTAAAAAAAAAAGGGTCATGAATAATTTTCATAATGTTTTAAGAAAGTTGACGAATTGTATTGGGCCACATGTGGCCCATGGGTTTCAGGTTATACAAACTTGCTAGTGTGTCTTTATAAGAAACATTAATTCAAGCTTGTCCAGCCCGCAGCCTGATAGCCACACACAGCCCAGGATAATTCGGAATATTACCCAACACAAATTTATCAACTTTCTGAAAACATGAGGTTTTTAGTGACTTTTTTTTAGCTCATCAGTTATCATTAGTATTAGTGTATTTTATGTTGGCCTGAGACAAGTCATCTTCCAATGTGGGCCAGGGAAGCCAAAATGTTGGACACACTTGCATTAATCCTATCATGAGGGCTTCACCCTCATGACTTTATTAAACCTAATTACCTCCTAAAGTCCCCATCTTCGAATACAATCATATTGAGAGATTTTGAACAGATGAATGAACACTTAGTCCATTTAAATCTAATCCTTAGATAGCGTTTACTAGTTATGTGACAGCAGGCGGAAACTTAATCTTTTTGAGTTTTGCTTTCCACAATTGTAAATTGAGAAAATTTTGTTTTATATTATAAGACAATTGAAAAGATTAGGTTAGATGATGCAGGTAGAGCAAGCACTTGATAAACAGAGAGTGAATATAAAATATATGTTAGTTATTTGGATGATTATTTCTACTTCATCAGATTGTAAGCCTAGAGATTACTGCATTCTCATTCCCTGGCACAAGGCCCAAAACATAGTTGGTATTCAATCAAGCTATTTTAAATGAATGAAACTAAGTTTCTCTGCTCAGAGCATCATAAATAAGTAGAACTGTGTGACACTTTTTTTTCTTACCCTGTCAAAATTTATAGTTAGGGAAATCTCAAGGTTTATTCTACTCTTCCTTCTAAACATTCATGATGTAATGAACATCAATAACTGTTCTTTTAATGAAAATTATATGACATGTGTGAGCATAATAAATAGTGAAAAACTGGGTTTATTTTTTCATGAAAATTGGTTTTAAAGGAAAAACTGGGAATAATTTTGTTTATGACTTGATTTAGCAATCAGTTTTATTAATCTTGTTTTCCTTCTTGGGACAGGACTATCTTTGCACAAACCTATTGGGCTTTTTCAAATATCATCAGATTAAACTCACTTGTGCCTTTGAGGCAGGGATGAAGCGGTTATTTTTCAAATCTCAAGTGACTTACCCACAGGAAAGCAATATTATTTTTTATTTAATGAGCTTCAGCACATGAACAATTAAGAACACATAATTGAATGGAGCTAATCTTCAAAAGCAATAGCTTGCCTTTGGAAACCTGCTGAAATTGATTACAGCTCTTATCTGGTGTTATCTGTTAAGTTGATAGTTCTAATGGGTGGGAAAGTACTGAGTAGTAATTGTACAGCTTTGGTGCCCCCACATTTTAGAATTGCTTTTCAAAAATATGAGTACATATTGCTAAGACTGATGATGCTGATAACAAGAGAATGAAGTTATTGGTTGACCTACAACTCTCAGGTTGCTATTAAAGATGGCAAATAAAAATATAAACTTTTAAAAATGTATCTAGTTATTAACAACTACTCTGAGAATGAACTTTAAATGCTGTAAAAAAAAGTTTCCTTATTCTAAAGTAGGGGGTAAGCCATTTAATAAAGTACAAATTGATTAGAACTTTAAAAAATACTATAATGAAGGATGAGTTTTAAAATATTTAAGTCCCTAGAGAAACTGGGAATTTCTGCTCTCTTAGTTAGGAGTGGTAATTTATAGGGAATTGCTGTATTGGGAGTACCAAAATCAAGAACTGGAAACCCTCACAGGCTTGATGTCCCAATTAAAGTAGTTTAGCTCACCTTTGGGGTGTATACTGGGTAGCTTATTTACACTAAAAAGCTAACCAGCTTCTCTGAGTCATATGCAGCTTTTAAGTGATTTGAAGAAGCTATACATCTAGAGTTTCTAAAAAGTGACTTTCTTGAACTAGGTCTTAAATTAAAGTTTACTTGCATATTATTCTTGGCACAATTTTAAGTGTTTAAGTTGGTATTTTTTGATATTATACAGAACATATTTGCTAATTAGAATTTTGTATAATGGAAGGAAACCTTCCATTTGGTCAATACATTTTTATATATTTGTTACTGATCCTGATGTTTCTTTTTTTAAATCTTTGAATAACAGAATAGATGTTTAATATACTTATTTATCTCCTTGTATCTAAAACAAAGATCTTTTATTTTGAAATAATACAAAAATAAAAATGTAAATGGCATAATGTTTTCATCTCCCCAAATAAGTCTTCTCTGTTTAACTCCACCTATCCCAAAATATAGATGCTGGATTTTATAATGCTGTTCCCAAATAGAGTTTTTATAAGGGAATATATTTTTTCTTAATGATGTCATGAGACTTTTATGGATGTAAACAGACCTTGCTATATATTTTGGAGAGATTTCTGTTATAGTTCAGTTGTGGCTGTTTTAATCTGAGAACTCTAGACATAAGAGCTTTTTTCAATGGGTGTTAGATAACACCTTTTCAAAGATTCATTTATTCCCTTCTAAGGTGACTTATGCTTACAACCTAGTGATACTCTGGTCTCTTAGAGTGCACCTTAGTTACTTGCTTATTTTATTAACTCTCACTTTCAAAACGAGGAATAGAATGGGAAAATATATGTAAAGATCAAATTATGGTAATGGAGGCAACTCCCAAACTGTTTAAGTCTCAAAACTAAAAACAGAAGAAGAATATATGCTCTATAAAGTCAGGAATTTTTCCCCTTCTCCCCTAATTTATAAGGACTAGAATAATAGTCACTCAGTAAATATGTATTCAGTGAATGAATGAATGTATAAACTAAGTGAAATGCTGAAGATGCATTTAACTCTAGGTTTTCAAGAATCCATCAATCCTAATAACTCTGTAAGGACATTTTATTTAACATTCATTATCCAGGTAATGTTTTTGTACTTACTCTCCTGAGTCAGAGATCAAAAAGTAAATTAAAGTTGTACAGAGAGATGAGGTCACTTGAGAATAAAAACTGGGGAACTGAAATAGGCCAGTGCACTTCTCACATTTCACAATGTGTCTTCAACTATGAAAACAATTTTTCGACTTGTAAGGCCCAAACAAAAATGGAAAACCCCTAGTCAGTCAGTTTCTTTTAAATAGACAATTGAGCAATTACTTTTTAACAACTCTCTTTTTGAAGAGGTGATAGTTACAAGTAAAATAAAATTAAAAACTTTACATTTGTTTCTCCATTTTATTGTTTTCTGTATTATGATCAATCTTATATAAAGGCCACTTTTCCTTATTCTTTTGATTTTAGTTCTCCATGATTTACCTATAGAATAAAATATTCAAATGTATCCCTATATCATCTATGAGTGAGATCTTGGGTGATTGCACTTTGGTGTTATTTAAAAATAATTTTTAAAAAAGTACAGAGCAACTAATAGAACTTTAAGCACATTTTACTCTATTAAATAATGCTTAGTGGTTTTATACTACCAAAACAAATTTGTGTAAAAGTAGGACTGTAATGCAGGCCAAAAGTCCCTGGGCACCAATGCTGAAATGGGTTACAGGAGGCATTTATGAACTTTTTCTTTCTGTCCTATATCTTTCAAGCAGAGCAATAATCTTATAGTGATATTTGCCATGATTTACTGTAAGAGCAACATTTCCTAAAACTTCAAAATAGCAGTGAGCCTACTTTGTAAAATGCAGTGCATCAGCAGCAGGACTATCCTCAGGAGTAGACAGAAGCAACATGATGAGATGTGGGAGCACGCATGCAGTCTTGCAGCTTCTGATATTTCTTTCTTTGGCATGCTCTCTTTTGTTCAACAATAACGTTTTGTTTCTTGAGGTCTCATTGTTTCCTTAGAGTTTCCTCATAAAATGCAAATTTTACTAAAACTTATAAGTGAATTTTTCATTGAGATTATTATAATCTACAGTTCACTTTGTAATTCTCTTCGGTAACTTCATGACATTAGCAGAGAAAATTTTCCTCTAACAAATGCAAGACGGAATATAGTCCATGAAACATGGCAATGAATGGCTAGCTTTTCTTTGTTTTTATTTTCAGCAAGTTCTCTTTAAGTGATCAGTTATCATTCTGTAGGCTATAGTCTCACTTCTGAAGGAAAATGCCTCAAGTCCAGTGTTTTCATCCTAGCTAAATACTTGTTTCTTCAGATTCTGATTCTTACTCTATCCCTTAACCAAAGGGATAATCTAAATGTCCAATGCTGATTTATATAAAGAGTGGGTCATTTTGTACACAAACCATGTTTTAGTAGTTCTAATTCAAAGAGATAATAGAAAGACTTAATTTTCAAAAAATTATTGCATCAAAAGCTAGCAAAATCTTTCACTATAGTGTGCTAATGGTCACAGCACAGTTTGTGCAGTATTTTAAACTTTTAATACCTAAAAACTGCTCAAAATGGATAATTTCCTTAAAATGTAACCTTATTTAGATACAAATGATAAAGCAATTCTAATCAACAAAACAAGATAAGTAAAATGAATGCATTTAACCTACTTATTTAGAATTTTAGCACCTTTTTTTTTCTTTTTTAATAGCTTAAAGTGGAGATAGCAATACCATAATTTCAGGTGACTTAAATACCCCACTTCCAACAATACATGTACCATTGGACAGAGAATCAATAAAGAAATATTAGACAGGTTAGACCAGATGAACTTAACAGACATATACAAAACAATCTAACATCCTTCTCAAGTGCACATGGAACATTCTCCAAGACAGATCATAATAGGCCCAAGACAAGTCTTAATAAATTTAAGAGGACTGAAATCATATCAAGCATGTTTTCTGATCACAATAATGTGAAAATCCATGAAGAAAACAGGAATTCACAAATGTATGGATATTAAACAATATACTCCTAAAAACTAATGGGTCAAAGAATAATTCTAAAGGAATATAAAAAATACCTTGAGATAAAGGTAAATGGAAAAACAATACACAAAACTTAGGGGATACAATAAAAGCAGTTCTAAGTGGGAAATTTAGACTGATAAACACAATATGAAAAATGAAAGATCATAAACACAATATAACTTTATACCTCAAAAAACTAGAACAAATTAACCCCAAAGGTAGTAGAGGAAGGAGATACATATCAGAGTGGAAATAAATAAAATAAAGACTTGTAAGACAATAGAATGATTGATGAAAACAAAAGCTTTAAATCATTCTTTAAAAGATAAACAAAATTAACAGATTTTTAGCTAGACTAAGAAAAAAGTATTAAATAAAATACAAAATACAAGAGGAGACATTACAACTGATATTATAGAAATGCTAATAATCATAAAAAACGTCTATGAACAATTATATCCTAACAAATTAGGTAACCTAGAAGAAATGATAAATTCCTAGAAACATATGATCTCACAAAACTGAATAATTAAGAAATAAAATATCCAAACAGACAAATAAGAAGTAAGGAGATGGAATCAATCAAAAGCTTCTTAACAAAAGAAAGTCCAGGATAGGTTGGCTTTACTGATAATTCAAACAAACTTTTAAAGAATTAATACCAATTCTTCTCAAAACTCTTTCAAGAAATAGAAAGGAATAGTTCCAAATTCATTTTAGAAGACCAACATTACCCTGATATCAAAGGCAGATAAGGACACTAAAACTAAAGAGTATTACAGGCCAATATCCCTGATTAACATATATAGAAAACCCTAACGACTCCACACACATACATACACAAAAACAGAACTAATCAACATAATCAGTGAAGTTTCTGGATACAAATCAATATACAAAAATTTGTTGCATTTCTATAAACTAACAATAAACGATCAGAAAAAGAAATTAAAAAGCAATCTCATTTACAAAAGCATCAAAAAAATAAAGTACCTAGGAATAATTTAAAGATGTGAAAGATCTAGATTCTAGACAGTAAAAATCATTTAAAATGAATAAAAGAAATTGAAGAAGACAAAAATGGGAAGATACTGTGTGTTTATGAATAGGAAGGATTAATGGTATTAAAATATCCACCCTACCCAAAGCAATATACAAATTTAATATAACCCCTATAAAAATTCCAATGACATTTTTCACAGACATAGAAAAAAAAATCTTAAAATTTGTATTAACTGCAAAACACCACTGATAGCCAAAGCAATCTTGAGAAAGAAAGACAAAGCTGGAGGAATCACAATTCTAATTTCAAATAATATTAGAAAGCTATAGTAATCAAGCAGTATAATATTGGCCTAAAAACAGACGTGATAATCAGTGGAATAGAATAGAGAACCCAGATACAAACCCGTGCATTTATTGTTTCCATTAATTAATGATGAAATGATTAACTGCATTTAAGATCAGTCTTATCCTTATGAAGAAGGGAATCATTTCATTTGCAACAGCATGTACAAACCTAGAGGTCAGACAGAGAAAGATAAATACTTCAAGGTATCACTCACGTGGGACCTTTAATAAACAAACAACCAAACAAATAATAAGACCTGTGAAAATAAAGACAAAGAGTAGGATGTTGGTTGCCAAGTGCTGGGAGATGAGGACAATAGGAAGAGGTGAGTAAAAGCATAGACATGTACAGTTATAGGTGAATAAAGTCTGAGGACCTAAAATAAAACAGTGACAACTGCATTAATTGTATTATATTTGAAATTTGCTAAGGTAATAGAACTTAAGTGTATTCAAACCAAAAAAATTTTAAAAAGTAACTGTGAAATGATGAATATTAAGAATCTCATTGATAGGATCCTTTCACAATAGATACATATATGGAATCACCACCTTGTATACTTTAAACATATTGTAATTTTTTCAGTCAATTATATACCTCAATAAAGTTGAAAAATAAAATAATAAGTTAAAGATATTTATGTAGCTTAAAACTGGCCATTGGCCAGGACAATTAATTGATTCTCTTGCTTCTGCAGAAACACTGTTGTGACTTTGATGACCCTGGGCAAAACTGTGTAGTTACCCACTAGCAAGCTCCATTAAAATCAATGTTGTATAGAATTAAAGGTGGCACAAAAATGCATATCATTGCTCCAGGGTCAGCCTTCTGTTAAAATTAGCTAGTCTCATGTGGAAGCAGCTGAAAACTATTTTAGAACTCTTGTAAGCAAACAACTGACATGTTTCTTGCTACACATAAGGTCTTTTGTTCAATTTTTCACTTCATTTTTTTTCTTCTTAGGGATTATCAATAGACCTAGAGACAACTGAGAGTAAACACAATACAGAAAAGCATTTAAGGAAAACCTTTAAAAGTTTAGGGGAAATAGAAGCATTTAGATATTGATCCAGTATAAATTGGAAAGGTTTTGCTTTCCAAGATATGTTGTTAAATCCCATTATCACTGATGTACAATGTAATTTTTTATGTACTTGGATTTTAAAATTTGGCTAGGTAGCATGGCCACATATCTTTAGCTATAGCATTTCTTTTTATTAAATAACTTGGTTAATATTTAGAAATTAGTTAGATTTGATCTAGACTGTTGTATCAGACAATAATTTAACATGAAAGAGACAAAATTATAAAAAACAGTATTAGGGTAGTTTAATAAAGGAATCATTTACATATTTTTTATAGGCAAAGATAGAGTTTAGGAACCACTACAAAAAATGGCATTGTCAGTACCCGAGGCTACTTTTAGCAGGGCAGTATTTTCATCCTGTAATGCAAGAGTACAGTCCAGAGATGGTAGAGTAAGTATGGCTACCAGAATATCTGGAGTCAGAGAAAGCTGCAAAGATAAAGCCACGTAATAGGTGCTATGTCCTAGATACTGACCTATTGTTAATGAAGTTTGTATAATTGTTTACAAGCCTTTTTAATGGAGAGTCATTCACACTAAGGTAGAGAATTAGAAACTATTTTTGAGCAAATGGCTCAAAAAAATCAAAGTTAACCTTCAGGGAAAATGAGCTAATGGTAATTATCCAAATTATGTGCTTTGTTAAATATTCCATCTTTACAAGCACCCAATTATTGTTACCTAACCTTATTTTCTCAGTGTGTGTGTGTGTGTGTGTGTGTGTGTGTGTGTGTGTTTGATGGTAGAGGATAGGAAAAAATGCTTCTTGTAGACCCAGCCTTAGTACTCATAGTAAACATTTTTCATTAAAAATCATGGAAAAGATCAAGGAAAATAAGAGAGAGATAGGGCATACTCTTTTTTTTTTTTTTTATTTACTAAACTACAACTTCTTAAATTTGGAGTATGTGGGGTAGTACTTATTTTGGGAGGAGATTTGGCAATATTATGGGTCAGGGTCCAAATTTATCTACTTTTCCTAAAATTGGGAGAAAATTATAAATATAAAATTATGCATATGCATATACACACAAATATGTATGTGTAATACTATGTATATGTATATATAATATCTGTACATAAACTATACGCCCAAAAGAGCATAGGACTGTAATTGTAGTTTTTAATTTGAAGATGAAGAATTAAAGAAAGAATTCAAACTTCACAATGTACATGATTTCCTCAAGGATACAAAATTAGTACCAGAGTTAAGCTTTTACTTGCCTCTTCTGGCTTTGCTGGGTCTAATCCCCTATATAGAAAACACAGGAATTACAATAGAGAATTGGATACTTCTTTCTCTTTTTTACTTGTCTGCTTATCAGATGCTTGAACTCATCTTTATTGTGAAGTTTTAGAATGTTCCCCACAGGCCAGCACTTAAAACTCATTAATGTATTAAGTCATAAAGGAACAAGAACTCATTGTAATGATACTTGAATCAGTATCATGGATTCTGTTTGCAAGTGCCTACTGTGATCCTTGTAATTGTAATCAAAACCCATTTAATATGTTTCCATAGGAAGAGAGCTTGACATCTGGGAGTCTACCTCTACTCATATTGAAAGAAAATCTGACAAGATTATTAATGTATTTGCACAAGGAATGGCCTTCTTTTTAGATTCCCCTCTTTTTGCTCCCCTTTCAAAAAAATGTTTGTTTTTTTTTTGTTTGTTATTTTTTTGGTTTGGAAATTTCTAAAAGTGGCAAATAGAATCCTTTCATCTCCTCTTTGGAGATTATGATTAATGCTGCTCTTGTTTCAAGAAGGTGAACTGTAAGACAGAGTCAGCTCTTTCTGATTCTTCTAGTCTTTGATGTTATTAATAGTATTACTAATTATAACTAATGCCTGCTGGTATGTATGTAACAAAAAACTACAATTTTTAGACCTGGCTTTTTAACTGCTTTATTCTAACATATAACTATATTGAAAAATAATTGCAAATAAATGAATAAATGTATTACACCTTCCTATGTGACAGACATGACATTTAGTTATTTAATTCTCATAATATACTTGAGTAGCATTATTATGCCACATATTGTGCCACATCATTTTCAGTATTATTATGATAATGAACAAATATGGATTTCAGAAGTGGAGGTAACTTGCCCAATTCTCTAAATAATACATTTTAGAAATTGTTTGAGACCAGCTGTGTATGATTTCACAGGCTCTGTCCTGAATTTCTTAACCACTTTTCTTTAGTTTGTACCCTCTTTTTTGTTGTTTATTTGTTTGTTCGTTAGTTTGAGAAATCATGCCTTTATTTACTATAGGTGCTTTCAGACCTTTGATACTTAAAATTGGTACATGGGTCCAGAGCCTAAGAATTTCTGTCTGAGCTAATACAACAGCAACTTTGGAGGCCAGTATTTAGTAAAACTATAACTTCTCATTTGGTACCAAGCTTACCACATCTCCTTTGCACCTGGCTATTCATAATTCCAGCTTTATTTCTCAACCCAGAAAATTCTGTTTTGTAGATCTTCCACTATTTCTCATTTCACAATTCTTTTAGTTCAGTCTAGCTCACTAAGGAGTTAAAAGAGTGCTAATGGGTTAGCCTGTTGCCTTTCCAGGTGTTATAATTGTATTTTAATGAGGGTATTGTGAGGGTAATGTATTAATCATTTGCATTGCTTTTAATGATGAGATTTATGAGACACAGATATTTAACAGACAACCCATTGTATTTACTCTAATCATACTTTCCCCAGGAAACCATCTCTCTTCACTACCCACTTGGTAAAATCCTTGCTATTTTAAGCCAGGTATTCCCCTATCCCTTGCTGTTGCCTGAATATACTAAATTCTCAAGAGTTCTAGCTCAAAGGTTGTCTCTCTATCTCAAATTCTCCCATAATCCTAACTGCCTTTATTATCTACGTGAGTTATCTGAGGCACTGGGCTCTCATTTCCTTGATTTTATTCCAGAAGCCTTCACTTCTTGGTCACCCACAATTCAAGGTCAAACTCTTAGAACTCTTGTTGGATTGGCAGAGAGATTCTATTATTTATGAAGCGTTAGCCTGCCTGGAACCTCATCTTCACAGGTAGTCTGAATTATTACTCTTAAACTCTAGATCTTATCTAAAAACCCTGTGTTAGAACCAGTATCTCTGACTCCAAGTGTTTATTGAGGTCACCAACCACAAGAACTCGTGTAGAAGGATTGCTGTATGTCTTAATGTCATGTTCAAAAAACCCTGGAGGAATCTTGTGTATGAAAAATTATTTCATGGCATAACTCTCTCATTTTCTTTTTTAACATGTCTTATTTTAGTGTTGCCAGCATATTGGTGGTTCCCAGGGAGTATAAATTATTCCAATCAGACCTATTGCCCAAGCCTTTGGCTTCTAACTTGGTCTGGGAATCCCCCCAAACCCAACTCTTGGCTAGAACAGTTACTGTATTTTCTTTTATAAAAACTTCATTAGAAACATATTTTGGTATAATTATTTGCCCCAATTCCAACTTCACCAGAACATCTGCTTACTGGAATGGAATACTTTGAAATAAATTAACTAAACTAATTAACTATCCTGTGTGCTATTGATATCAATGTCTTAGAAAAAGAAATAACTGTTCTTTTAAAAATATGCAAGAAATGTTGATTTTAGGGAGTTTTGTGCTGCATGCTAAAATTTCATGTTTTCTGCAAACCTCATAATTGTTCCAACATAAAGAACAATTTAAAACTGAATTACAACAACCTGTTTTTACAGATTATTTTTTGAACCCAGATTTAGAGTCTGATTTTCACATGAAGAAAAATTAAGGTATATATTACAAAATATAAAATTACAATAGACAAATTTTAAAGATTGTTCATGAAGTTTACTAAAAATCTTAATTTTCACTAATGGTTGATTTCTATAGTTTAGTATAATAATGATAAGTTTAAAAATATTTTTATATTTGCTTTTCTAGCTCTCTTAAGTTAAAATTAAAATAGTACCAATAGAAGATACATATTTAGCATAAACTTAACACACTGAGCAAACTATAAAATCCCATTTATATGAACTTCTACAATAGGCAAAGGAATCTGGTGAAATAAATCATACTAGAGGTTTGCCTTGTGGGTAGAGGGTGGTATTGACAAGAGAGAAACATGAGTGAAACTCCTAAGATGATGGATGTGCTCTGTATCTTGCTAGTGGAGTAACTTTCACAGGTGTACACATTTGTCAAAACTGTTGAACTGTAATGCTTAAGATAAATGTACATTTACTGTATAATTAATATATCATAAAAAATAAGTAAACAAAGGATACTTAGTTGAAGAGCATGTTTTACAGTATTTTTTAGATCTACAAAGTCCACATTTTGAACGAACAAATAAATATGTAATGTCAGATGGTGATATAGTATTAAATTCAAAAAGAGGGTAAGACCTGAGAGAATGAATGGTGGGCTCTTTTAGGCAGGGTAGCAAAATAGGCTTCATTGAGAAAGTGACACTTGAGTAGCAACGGACATGAAATGAGGCCCTCAGGCATGGAGACATCTGGAAGAAAAGCATTTCGGGCAACTGGAAATGCAAAGATCAGACTAAGATGGGGAAATTTTCATTGTATTTAAATTGCCAGCAAAATAGCTGAAGCCAAGTGGGTAAGAGGAAAAAGAAGAGCTAAGATTTAAATATGTTTTTAAAATGTAAGATAGTATCTTGTGAATCAAAGTGTAGAACTTAGTTATTTCTCTCTTAGATATAATTTAGCTTTGTAAATGGGTAGAGGGCTCTATGTCTAACAAGTGTGCCTACATGTTCAGATAAGTGTATACAAAGTAGATAATATTAAAAATATAAAATCATTGAAAGTAGTTTCAGAAGATTCTGGAAACCATGCAGAATGAAATCTTACCTTTCTGTTGAAGGAAATAGCACAGCAGGAGTGCCTTTCATGTTACAACTCTACAACTTGTTCCTCCTCTGCTGGTTGACTCTTGACATCTTAATAATATTACTTATACGTCTTGACCCATTTTGGCTTTTAAAATCATTGTCTCTATAAATATATTTATAAGTAAGGTATAATAATTTTTTGAAATAATTAGAAAATTGTGCAGACAGTAAAAATCACAGTTTTGACATTATAATGTTTGATTATGGAGCATAGTGTCCTTGAACTTTTAAAATAGATACAAAAGTTGAAGCTACTTCATTGTAGAATTGTTTTAGCCTTGCCATTTGGAAAGATAAATCATCATTTGATTTTATAACATGATAAAAATATGACCACTTCACAATGGATTGTAAGAACTAAAAGCTTTGATAGATAAGGTGAAATGAGAAATTATATAATACAATTTAATTGCACTTCTTTTTCAAAAGTATTATTTTTATTAAAAATAATTATGCCACAAATTACGTAGTTTTTATCCAAATGTTTACAAACCATTTCATTTATGCACAAGGTATATTGTAGATATTTCTGATGAACAAACCTATTGAAGTATAATTTACATAAAATAACATGCAGGAAATTAAGTTTTCAATTTCATGAGTTTTGACAACTGCATACACCTTTATCAATATTACTCCAAACAAGGAATAAGACATTTTCATTATTCCAGAAAATAACATCATGCCTCTTCTCATCTAATTTTTCTCTTTCACTATATTGTTAGCTATCTTTCAGAAATCTCCCATACAGCCATATTAATATTCAATTTTTGTTTCTACATTTTTTTCAACCTATAGAAATAGTTCTGCTGTTCGACAAAGACTGTCTCTAGCTGCTCTCTAGAGAGACTGACTGACAGTTCATTCCAGGCATCAATGAATAGAAGTACCTGGTGGAGAAATCAAATGCCAGAGACTGATCCAGAGATCTAGAAATCCAATTTCTGTCCATATTCTTAGACAGGGGAGGGGTTACAGTAGCCAGACATATTCCAGATTCATCCATGTGACAGAAAGCCAGTTTGTTGATTACAATAAGTAATATTGGTATAACTGACATGGAGCTGGATTATTTGAGTCTATTAGGTAATCTATTTTATCCCTGTAGAAACATAGAAATGGGAAACCTGCAATTGGGATCAGATTAAGTGAAATGAGTGAAAAACTGCAATTGGGATCAGATGAAATGAAATGAGTTTAATGCTGATAACAGTTTGGGTTTGTCACATTTTGGTAGCTCAATGCATCTACTTATATTATAGGAATAGATATCCCAAGTTTTATTTGTTGTTGTTATTGTTTGTTGTTGTTGAAAGCACCCTTTCTATTCAAGTGATGAAGAGGAAGCAACACATTTTTCTCTTTAATTTTTGTAGTATTTTGTAACTATGTGGCATTTCTGTTAATACAAAATGCTCACATCTCATAATATATAATATACATTAATAAGTGACATTTGCAATCATATAGAAATAAACAGTGATTTGTAGAGGTTTTCTTTGTACTTTGTTCTCTGCTCAGAACTTTCCATGCATTGTTTTTACTTAATCTTCATGACAACCCAATGAAATAGAAATACATTGCCATTTTATTGATGAGATAACTAATGCAATATTTGCCCATCTTGCCCAAAGCTGTGCTGAATATTCACTCTTCTAGGTTATATTGGCATCTAGATTTCTTGCTAAAAAAAATAAATAAATGATTGTCCACCTAATTTTTACATTGAGAGTCAGAACCTCAATATACAAATGAAACTGGTAAATACGGGTAGTCTATTGGATTATGGCTTTTTAGAAAAAATATTAGAAGCTATAGTTTACTGTCACTTTAGTCAGAATATTTTATTTAAAATAGGCTCTATCTATTACAGTAAAGGAAATCTGGAAATAACTCAAAAGACTGTCTTTTGCTATTTTTAACATGGCACAATTTTAATACAATTTTGTTAATGTAAAAATTATGTTAACTTTACCCTAATTCTTTTTTAGGAATATGTCTGAACCCTCTCATGGTGATGCTAACACTTCACTTTTTCCTTAAATTGGATATTCTAGTTCTTTTAGATATAAATGTTTAACTCAATTTAATATCTGTTACAACTCTTTTCTGACATAAAATCATTTGAGATGAATAGATTAAACAATTTGCAAGCTCCAAGATTTTGGTGGTATTTTGGGTGGATTCAATAGTATGTGGAAAAATAACAAATCCATAAAAATACTGTGAGTTAATGTTTTTATTGTGAGTGACTGAGCATTAATTAGTTATTTTAGAATTAGGCAACGGCACTATTGTCCTTTCTATAATTGACTTTCTGTGTTCTTGAGAACAAGCCAAATCGCCTCTCTTAGGGTTTTTCCTTTGTTTTGTTTTCTTTGCTTTTGTTATATTTTTCCCATAAAATAACCAGCTAAATATTTGTTTTCTCTCAGCATTGACCATAGGAATAAGAACTGTTGCACATTTAATTTCTCAGGGCGATGGTTGTATTTTTGAAAGTATTTTGCTTTGGTATGGCTGTGTTGCTTTTATTGCTGTAACACATGCAATGAAAACAGCAGGTGGATCCTGTCTGTAGCTGACACGTTATCAAATCTCAAGCTGGAACACCAGTTTGACACATCCTCTCCCTTGCTGGAACAAGCTGATGCTCTCTTTCTTTTCAAAGGTATTGCTAATTGAGCTACATTCCAGTGATGTAATGACAACTTCCTACAATTATTTCTGAAGAATTTTTTGTCTGAGGCTCTGTCCACACTATTCAATTAATCTGTTCCTCTTTTGCCAACTGAGCAGATCATTTGGACTCTGGCAGGCTGGCAGGCGGTCTGATATCTCATTGGCCTAAGTATTTTTTTTGGCTGAAAAAGTCATGCTGTAATTTGAGTGGATTTGCATTTGGAGCTGTTTTCAGTGATCCTTGGCAAATCCAGATGTAATGTGATTACACATTTAAATCCATAGTTTTATTCAATTGCAAGTACAAACCTACCAGAATAAAAGTGATGTAGAAGCACAAGTACCCCAGATCAGACTGCATGACTGGGGCTTTATGTTCACAGTAGTAGACCCAGCCTTAAGCTGGTAGCATTAACAGTACCTAGGCTTACTGCAAAACCTGGGAAATAATATGGATTTTAAAAAAATAATTTTTAAAAGAAATATACCAATTATAAAACAAGGATCAGAATGGAAACTAAAATATAAATTGCTTTAAAATCCATCTGGGTAGCGCTTTTTTGGTCTTTATGTCGTTTGTCAATTTTGGTAAACACATTTAAGCTCAAAAGTGCCCATTGAGACCTAATTCATTAATCTTTTCTCTCTGATCCAGGAGTAAATAAATACATAATAATTTTTTTGTATTGTTTCTTAAAAGCTTAGATCCAACTAACTTTAGGGTTCCAGGTATTGCTTTTCAGCAATTCATACAAGTTCATATAGATCACTGAGTATAATATTGACCTATGTGAACTAAAAACAGCCCTGTATTTTTTTAGACTTAAAATTATTTGATTATTTAGCTTCTCTCTCTTTCTCTTTCTCTAATATACACACAGACATACATGTATATAATAGCTAAACAATAGGTATTTTAAATATATTTAGAGTTACACACACACACATTTGTATAAACTGTGTTACCTGTATTGTGTATATATACAATTGTTTATATATGAACTTTCCTAGACATTTGATATGTAAGAGATAGGCTGCTCTGTATTACTTGACTTTGAACACAATGAGAGTTATTTTGTAAAAGTAATAATTGGTTTTATTATACATAGCATTGCATTTTCCTTTCTCATTTTGTGACATGCAATATGTAATTCCTAGACTTTATTTTAAAGCACATCGTTGAATTCTTACAATTCTTACAAGATTCAGTAAGATAATACAATTCTTACATGATGCAATAAAAAATTACCATCAGATAGATTTCTTTTCTTCTAAAAAGTTAATGAGTTAATATTTTTTATTAGGGAATTCGATCACCAAAGTTTAACAAAACCATTTTTTCTCTTTTTTTATTAGATGTATTGGGGTGACATTGGTTAGCAAGGATTACATAGGTTCCAGGTGTACAATTCTACAGTGCATTGTCAACTTGTTGTATAATAAGTTCGCCACCCAGAGTGAGTTCTCTTTCCATCACCTTATATTTAGCTTCCCCTCCCTCCTCTTCTGCCCTCTGCCCCTTCTCCCCACTTGTCCCCAAATAAACATTTAATTATTGATTTTGTCCATGGATTTGTTTGTTTGTTTGTTTTTTCTTTGTTGCTTTCAGTTTTATATTCTACATATGAGTGAAGTTACAGTTTTTGGTTTTTTCTGTCTGGCTTATTTCACTAAGCACGATCTCCAGGTTCATCCATTTTGTTGTAAATGACAGTATTTCATCTTTTCTTACAGCTGAGTAATATTCCATTGTGTATATGTACCACAGCTTCTTTATCCTGCCATCTGTCGCAGCGCACTTCGGTTGTTTCCATGTTTTGGCCACTGTGAACAGTGCTGCGATGAACATTGGGGTACATAAGTCTTTGTGGACAAAGGTTTTCCAGTTTTTGGGTAGATCCCAGAAGGGGGATTGCTGGGTCAAATGGTAGCTCCATTCCCAATTTATTGAGGACCCTCCACACTGCCTTCCACAGTGATTGTACCAGTTGGCACTCCCACCAGCAGTGTACCAGGGTTCCTTTCTCTCCACATCCTCTCCAGCACTTGTTAGTCCTTGTCTTGTTGATAACAGCCATTCTCACAGGTGTGAGGTGGGATCTCATTGTGGTTTTGATTTGCATTTCCCTGATAGCGAATGAGGATGAGCATTTTTTCATATGTCTGCTGGCCATTTGTATTTCTTCGTGGGAAAAGTGTCAGTTTACGTCCTCTGCCCACTTTTCAATTGGGTTGTCTGTTTTTTTGTTGTTAAGTTTTAATAGTTCTTTATATATTTTAGATATTAGCCCCTTATCTGATGTGTTATTTGCAAATATTTTCTCCCATTCAGTTGGCTGTCTCTTTGCTGTGTTGATGGTTTCTTTTGCTGTGCAGAAGCTTTTTAGTTTGATATAGTCCCATTCATTTATTTTTTATTTTACTTTTCTTGCCTTTGAGGTCAGGTTCATGAAGTCTACCTTGAACCCTAGGTCTGTAAGTTTAGTACTAATGTTTTCTTTTATGCAGTTTATTGTTCTGGGTCTTATGTGTAAGTTTTTAATCCATTTTGAGTTAATTTTTGTATATGGTGAGAGTTCGCAGCTCAGATTTATTCTTTTGCATATATTTTTTCAGCTTTCCTAGCACCACCTACTGAAGAAGCTGTCTTTTCCCCATTGTATGTTTTTTGCTCCTTTATCAGAAATTATTTGTTCATAAATTTGTGGATTTATTTCTGGGTTTTCAGTTCTGTTCCATTGGTCTATATTTCTGTTTTTCTGCCAATACCAAGCTGTTTTGATTATTGATGATTTGTAATATAAATTGAAGTCAGGGAGTGTAATACCACCACCCTTATTCTTTTTATGTAGTATTGCTTTGGCAATTTGAGATCTTTTGTGGTTCCATAGAAATCTGATAATTTTTTTATCTATTCAACAAAAATATGACTGTGGGATTTTGATAGGTATTAAATTAAATCTGTAGATTGCTTTGGGCAAAATGGCCATTTTAACTATGTGACATCTTCCTATCCATGAACAGGGAACATTTTTCCATTTTTTGTTTGTCTGCTTCAGTATCTTTCAAAAGTGTCTTATAGTTTTCCGGGTGTAAGTCTGTCACATTTTTTGTTAATTCCCATATATTTCATTTTTTTGTTGTGACAGGAAAAGGAATTGACTCCCTCATTTCTTTTTCTGAGGATTTGTTGTTTTTATATAGGAATGCTATTGATTTTTGTACATTGATTTTTGTATCCTTTGACTTTACTGTCAATGGTTTCTAATGGTTTCCTGGTGGAATCTTTGGAATTTTCTATATAAATGATCATGTCATCTGCAAATAGTGAAAATTTTATCTCTTTCAGTACTATGTCAAATAGCAGTGGTGACAGGGGGCATCCCTGTCTTGTTCCTGATTTAGGGGAATAGGCTTCAGCTTTTCCCCATTCAGTATGATGTTAACCGAGGGCTTGTCATATATGGCCTTTATTATGTTGATATACTTTCCTTCTATACCTATTTTATTCAGTGTTTTGATCATAAATGCATGTTGTATGTTGTCAAATGCTTTTTCTGCATTAATTGATATGACCATATAGTCTTTATCTTTTATTTTGTTTATGTGGGGTATCACTTTGATTGATGAACCATCCTTGTGCTCCCAGGATGAATCCCACTTGATCTGACATATGATCTTTTTGATGCATTGTTATATTCTGTTTGCTAATATTTTGATTTTTGCATCTGTGTTCATTAGAGATATTGGTCTATAGTGTCCTTTTTTGTGTGTTGTCTTTTCCAGGCTTTGGTTTTAGGGTAATGTTGACCTCACAGAATGAGTTAGAAAGTATTGCTTCCTCCACAGTTTTTTGGAAGAATCTGAGGAGGATAGGTGTTAATTCTTCTTTGAATGCTTGGTAGAAGTCATTGGTGAGACCATCTGGTCTGAGGCTTTTGCATCTAGGGAGATTATGGGTAGTCATTTCAATCTCTTTTCTATTGATTGGTCTATTTAGATTATCCAGTTCTTCTTGGTTCAGTCTGGGTAGGCTATAAGTTTCTCGAAACTTGTCTACTTCTTCCAGCTTGTTAAATTTAGTGCCATAAAGCCCTTCCTAATATTTTCTTAAAACCCTTTGTATTTCTGTGGTATCAGTGGTAATTTTTCCCCTTTCATTTCTAATTTTGGATATTTGTGTCCTTTCCTTTCATCCTTTGATTAGTCTTGCCAGGGATTTGTCAATTTTGTTGACTTTCTCAAAGAACCAGCTCTTCGTAATATTAATTTTTTCTATTGTCCTTCTGTTCTCTAATTGATTTAGCTCTGCTTTAATTTTTATTACTTCTTTCCTTCTGCTGACTTTGGGTTTTGTCTGCTCTTCTTTTTCTAGTTCTTTAAGATGGGATGCTAAGGTGTTTAGTTGTGATTTTTATTGTTTCTTAAGATAGACCTGTAATGATATAAATTTCCCTCTTATTACTACTTTTGCTGTGCCCCAATAATTTTGATATGTTGTATTTTCATTGTCATTAGTTTTTATACATTTTTAATCTCTTAATTTTCTTTTATCCACTCATTTTTAATAAGATGTTGTTTAATCTCCATGTATATGTGTTTTTTTCTGTTTTCCTTTTACAGTTGATCTCTAATTTCAAAGCTTTGTGATCTGAGAATACACTTGGTATGATTTTGATCCTCTTGAATTTGCTGAGGCTACTTTTGTGTCCCATCATGTGGTCTATCCTTGAGAATGTTCCATGTGCACTAGAAAAGAAGGTATAGTCTCTTTTTCCTGGATAAAGTGTCCTGTAAATGTAAATTATGCTCAGTTGCTGTAAGGTATCATTTAGAACTGATATTTCTTTATTTATTTTGTTTGGATGATTTGTCCATAATGGATAAGAGGAAGTTTAAGTCTCCCACAGTGATTGTGCTTTTGACAGTTTCTCCTTTCAGATCTGTCAGTAGTTGCTTTGTATATTTTGGTGCTTCCTGGTTGGGAGCATATATATCAATTAGTGTCAACTCTTCTTGTTGTTATATTGTGGCTTTTATCATTATGTAATATCCATCGATGTCTCTTGCTATCTTTTTTAAACTGAAGTTTTTTCATCAGATATCAGTATGGCAATTCCTGCTTTTCTCTTGTTATCATTTGCTTTGAATATTGTTTCCCATCCTTTCACTCTAAGTCTGTGTTTGTCCTTATGGCTGAAGTGTGTCTCTTGGAGACAGCATCTGGATGGGTTTTGTTTTTTAATCCAGTCTGCTACTCTGTGTCTTGGTATTGGTGAGTTCAGTCCATTAACATTTAGAGTGTTGATCAATATGTGAGGTTTTCCTGTGGCCATTACTTTTTTGTTGTTGTTTTGTTTTATTTTTGTTTCTTTCTTGTTGCCCCAACTCTATTCCATTTGTCCTGATGTTTTGTTTCGGGTTGAAGAGCCTCCTTCAGTATTTCTTAAAGTGCCAGCCTCATTCTGGCAAATTCCTTCAGCTTCTGTGTGTCTGAGAGGGTCTTTATTCTTCCTTCATATCTGAAGGATAATTTTGCTGGGTAATTTATTCTTGGCTGGAAGTTCTCTCTTTTATAGTTTTGAATATTGTATTCCACTCCCTCCTGGCTTGTAGAATTTCTGCTGAGAAGTCTGATGCCATTCTGATGGGTTTTCCTCTAAAGCAACAGTTCTCAACCTGTGGGTCGCGACCCCTTTGGGAATCGAATGAGCTTTTCACAGGGGTCACCTAAGACCATTGGAAAACACATATCAGATATATACATTATGATTCATAACAGTAGCAAAATTAGAGTTATGAAGTAGCAACGAAGGTAATTTCATAGGGGTCACCACAGCATGGGGAATTGTATTAAAGGGTCACGGCATTAGGAAGGTTGAGAACCACTGCTCTAAAGGTTATAGTTCTTTTTTCCCTGGCTATTTGAGGATTTTCTATTTGTCTTTAGTTTTTTACATCTTTAGCGCCATGTGTCTTGGAGAAGATCTGCTAGGGTCCAGGTATCTAGGGGACCTATTTTCTTCTTGAACTTGGGGTTCCAGGTGTTTACATAGGTTTGGAAAGTTCTTCTCTGCTATTTGTTTGAGTATGTTCTTTGTAGAGTGCTTTGCTCCTTCTTCTAATCCTATTATCCTGATGTTGTTTAGTTTCATGGAGTCAGATAATCCTTGCAGAGTTCTTTCAATACTTTTGGTTCTATATTCCCTATCTTTCTCATTCTAAGATGTTTCTATGTTCTGATCTTCAATATCACTAATTCTTCCCTCTGTCTGGTTGGCCCTGTTTCCTATAGCAGTTATTTTGTTTCTCACTTCTTTATTGTGTTATTTATCTATCGAATTTCCATCTTGTTTTTCCTTATGTTTTGAATTTCTTTGTCAAATTGTTCCTTTTATTCATGGATTTCCTTTCTTGGGTCATTCACCTCAGCTGTGGCGTCCTGCCACTATGTTTTCATTTCTCTCACAGCCTTTAGAATGGCTACTTTATATTCTCTGTCACTTAGTTCAGAAATTTCTAGGTCTATGAGACCCTTTTCTGGAGATTTTTCATCTTCTTTCTGAGCAGCTTTAGATCCTAAGGTACTCATATTGTCTGCTGTGTACTTCTTCATTGGTATGAGGGGTTTATATTCAGCAGAGCCCAGGATCTCGTTCCTTCTCTGATTAGTATTTTTGTGGTGCCTTGCTGTAGGGCAGACACTAGGTGGCACTGGGGGTCCAAATTTAGGAAGAGAGGGTAGGTGTTTAAGCCTTATTTCTGGTCTCCAGCCACCACTGGAGGCAGGGCGCATCTATATATGGTTCCTCCACTTCCTGCAGTTCGTTGGGGAGACTGTAGGAGTGGAGAGATGCCAATAAAATGTGCTTGGGCAGCTCTACCTCCTGCTCTTTGCTGGAGAAGCTGGAGGAGGCGTGGGAGGCTGATGGGATGCAAGCCGAGGCCACTCTTGCTGGCTGGGGTGAATGCTATCACATCTGCCTCTCTTTTCCCAGGTATCCTCCAGCAACCCATCTCCACAGCAGCCGCTCCAGGGCCAAGTCTGCAAGTGCACACTGTGTGAGGGTGCCAGGTGTGCGTGAGCCTAAGACACAGGCCTGATGTCATGGGCAGCACAAAGGCAGCCCGCATGCCTCCACCATGGGCCAGGAACCATGGCCTTGCAGTGGAGGTATGCATGTGCTTGCTGTGGGCCAGGAGGACGCCGGAGCCGAGGTGCTGTCTTTGGGGCCCCTTCTCAGTCTGCGGCTGTTCAGAGTCCTTGCTCAGCTTTATTGCTACTCAAGAGCTTCAGAGACTGGCCTCCAAGCTCTGTCCCCAACACGCTGCTCTAAGGCCCAGCTCCCCTACAGTTTCCCACTTTTCTGCCACTCCAGCTTTCACTCTTATTGCCTCTTGGCCTCCTCCCTCTCATGAACTGTGCTTCTCTCCAGTTCCTTTCCAGGTCCTAGTTTCTTTAGTCAGCAGTGATGGGGTCCTATCACAATCCTTCTCTGCTCCCTCCCCTCTCTCCCACTCACCTTCCTCTCTCCAACCATCAAGTGTTTTCTTGTGATGCATGGATTTCTTAGCTGTAACTGTGTCACTCAGCATCCTCTTTCTTGGCTCCTGGATGGCCATTCACTTGTGTTTTCTGGGAGAGGCTTTAGCGACCTTCTCCCCGGTTACCATCTTGCCCTCTCTCCAACAAATACCTAATCACAAATGCTAAATAATTTATTTATGTGTTTAATTTTACTGCATGAAATGAACAGTGACTTTTTACATTTAAATCAAGAATGTTTTTAAAAAATGATGAATCCTAAGAGGTGAAATAATATCAGTTTTGAAAGACTCTTCTTCTACCCATTCCTTTTTCCAAAATTATCACCATAATCATTGATTATTCATGCATACAAAGGGTCTCCAGAAAATATTCAGCCATAAATGCCTTTATTTTTCATATTTCATAGCTGAATGATTTCTGGACATCCCTCGTATATCTGGGAATAGAAATCAAAACAAACACTACTCATAGATTTCCATGAATCAGATTCAATCTGACCCATTTCTGAAAAACTTTAGTTATAGGAGACCTCTAACATAGTCTTTTCTACCAGATGTTTTAGTTTTGTTGATTAAGATTATATATTTTGCTTGTGCTAGGCCTTATGTACTTTTGACACTTGTTCATTATTAATTGCATTTTTACAGTTAACATTGTAACAGTGTATGTGTTTTCAAGTTGCAGGCCCTCACTTGGAAAATCACAGCGCCCTCTTTCCAAGTGATGCCATTAAAATTGCATTAGACATTATGAAAATAAACTTCCTGGTGACTTGATGTTATGACTGTCCTCATTGATTATTTTCTGGACTGTCTATGTTGTAACACATGGTGAGCAACTAAAACAAGCATGTTGAGATTTTAATTAAGATTTTTAATCATCTTTAATTTTTTTTCATACAACTCAGTTTTTTAGTTTATTTTCAAAAGTTATTTACTTTTATCTTCTTTCTTTTGACAGTGTCTTTAGGTTCATTTACCTTGGTTACATTGTCAGGGTTTCTAAATCACTAAGAAAGAAAATAATTTCAATAGTAGCTTTTTCAAAATTATTGTGGACAAGTTAATGGATTCAGAGATATTCCAATATGTTTACTAGTTGGCAAGAACACACAGGTAAGCACTTCATTGTCTTTTATGGAAGCACATCTGAATCAGTTTTTAAAAATACTTGGGAGTTCTCTGGTGGTGTAGTGGTGAGGCTTCAGTGCCGTCAACGCTGTGGCCTGGGTTCGATTCCTTGCCAGGGTACTACCCACATAAAAAAGAAAAAAGTAATAAATTAAAAAATACAGCATCCCTTGCTTATTTGAGTGATAAAAAAGAGAGTGGTGATTTTTATTAGTATACTAACAAGCAAATTTTTAAATTAAATATACAGGTCATATTCTTTCTAGCAAATAAAAAATTAGAGCAAATTTTCTTTACAGCATAAAAGAGTCAATATTATAAAGCAAATGGTTCTTTTCATTTAAACTTATGAAAATATAGGCGATACCTCATTTGTGATTTATGAAAAATTAAATTGTACATTCTTTTGGGAGGGCAATTTGGAAGACTTTAATGAAATTCTATATGTGTATATTATTTCCTATATAGGTATATATCAAAGAGCCCAACCTAGGAATCTTTATTATACAAATGCTTGGATAGAATCACAAATTACTACACCTAAAAGGTAATCTTTGGAACATCATTTTAGTGACTAATTGGAAACAACTTAAACATTCACCAATAAGAAATTATCTAATAATTGGCAATGATTTTAAAGAATTAGCTTCATATCCATGCACTTAGCAAAGTATCATCCCCTAAACTGTCCAGAACACTCAGTTTAAGAAATCTCTTTCTAAGCCAAGGAATAAAAACAAGATTAATCATACTTAAGAATTTGGAAAGAAAATTATTATGATGATTTAAGTGTTTTCTGATGTAGATTAATGCTCAGGTCATCATGTGCAAAAAATGCTTTATGAGCAGACATTAGGACTATGTGCTGAGAAACTAGCACGGAAGCTTAGAGAAGGTCACTTCCACAACAGGGTTGCTTGATGAGTCAGCTCATATTCAAAAAGCGCAAGGCTACCATTTCTAGATCAAATGCAGCACTGCACTTCTTAAAAGGTAACAAATTGGGTCACATAAGTAGATTTCTTTTTTCAATAGATATGATGATGTTTATAATGCATACATGTAGTAGTATATAAAGTGATAAAGCTTTACTTACGCAATTAATTTAAACTGTCTTAACACCATGGGATGAGAGTAAACAATTATTTTTCACTGTAAGTCAATCAGAATATTAAGTAAATTTATTGTAGCAGAGATATAATTCTTACTTAAACCAATCATTTCTAAATTCAGAAATTAAATCTGTCTAAAAAAACAAGCATGCTTGTTTTGTGTTATTTTCAAGAAGAGGTCATTGTTAAAATATGCACATATAAATTGGTATTTCTCATCAGTGGTTTTGGAGGACATTCATTGTTAAACCAAACCCAAATTTGTTTAGTCACTGAAGGCTTTTGATGAAAAAATAATATTCAATCTTATATTTCATTCCTGAAAGGGATTCAGAAAATACGGCCTTGGTAATTTATCTTCAAAGTAATAATCAGACCACATACACAAACACATACTTAATGCCTTGCATTTGGCATTTTAAGAGCTGTGACTTATTCTTGCTAAAGGTGAATCATTGAATTTTTGTGAATATTTTGAAAAACTAATCTGTGCAGGTGTTTTCATTTATATATAGGTTGATCTAGGTGGGCTCCAAGATGTATTAATATCAATAACAAGATTAATAGCCGCTACAAAAGGAGTACCCAAAAAGCTTTAAATGCATTATCCTTTGGCCTTACAGGAGCATTACAAAATAATGAGGACAGGGGTTCCCTGGTGGTGTAGTGGCTAAGCTATAGCGCTGTCAACGCTGTGGCCTGGATTCGACTCCCAGCTAGGGAACTACCAGAAAAAAAATAAAAATTGAGAACCATTATTGGACACTTAGTATGTGTCAGATCCTGTGCTAAGCTCTATTCTTGTTACATGATTTAATTTTCAAATATAATCTGTTCAGTAGATATTAAAAATTAAAAGAAAAATATGGACTAAATAAACAGGTAGAAACAGAAAAGTTTATGTTAAATGACATAAAAAAAAGAAAATAAAAGTGTGAAGTAAGTCTTTAGAAGTGTACGAGTGCATATAGAAGAGACAAACAGTATAGTTTTTGTGAATAAAACATAGAGATTGTTTTTTTCTCATATTTTTCCACAATAGTAGATGATGAAAAATTTATCACAATGCTAGTAATAAAAATAATAGCAATAATAATAACAGCTATTTGTGTTTCCTCTGAGGCAGTTACTGTGCTAAGAAAATCTAAATTTATTGCAAATTACTGCAGTTAGCAGAAACACTACCCTAACAAAGTTTAGCAACATCTCAGAAAGGGTAAGTCAGAAGTCAAGTATTTATCAGTTTAGATGGGCTGAAGTGGTTTAAGGTGGGTCAGTTGAGTCAGAGAGCTAACAAATTAGACTAAGTTCATGAAATAGTAGTGGAAGATTGGTGGGCACAGTGAGGTGAGGGCCCTGATAAGTTAACAGTTATTTGTTAACTAAGTGATTTATTCAAATGATCACAGTGTTATCTCTAAAAATTGACCTTATAAAATTTTCTGAAGCAAATAGTACTTTATTAGATTATGGTCTTCTCTATCCATGGAAAAGATTTTCTGAAACAAAACAAACAAAAATGTTATGCTAACATAGATGGTCTCTTATTTCTTAGACTTGTTTTGAGTCCACCCTAACTAAGGTGGAGGATAAACAAATGTCATCTAAATAAACGTTCAATTGACATCCATACCACTGTATAAAGAATCATGATTACAAACCATGTTTCTGGTAGGGAACATTTAAATCATTATGTACGTAAGATTTTTCTGTTCTTTGGCTGGATGATCATTTGTTCGATGATTTATGGCACAGGGGTTACACAGAAACATTTAAGACTATGGATATCATACATGTGAATGTTGCGTTACAGACAGGTAACCAATGAAAGGATTATGACCAGAGTATTTTATACTTCTAAGCCAAATTAAAACAAGAAATGTGGAGATTTATTTATTTATTTATTTATTTATTCATTCATCCATTCATTTCTTAAACTTATTTAGTAATGTAAAAAATACCACAAAGATCTGTAGGGGTAAGAGTAAAACCTTCTTCTCCTAAAATGCCTCATATTCCATGCTGAGAGGCAGATATTATTTCTGGAACTGCTCTGTTTTGAAGCATCACCTGCCCAATATTACAAAATCATCAGATGGTAAGTTCTATGGCCTCATTGACATTGTACAATACCCTTGACAATTCATGAACCATAACATGATTTAAAGACAGAAAAAAACTATTGATAATCGTAGATGAACTTTTTGTATGAGACTCTACCTTTATGATATCCACCTCCTTAAGAAATTCATTAAACTGTTGACCACTTTTAAAAAGTTGAGGTTTCTACTGAGTTTAAAAGCCCCGTTATTCCACAGGATTCCAAAGTTGTGACTATTTCAAAGGTATACTTGTATAATCTTTTAATATTACTGATTGACAAGTTCAGGTCAGTATGGTAAGTTCTGCCTCCTCAGGTTATTTTATCCCTGATATTCAAGCCAAAGTCTATTTTTGAACATAGACACTCATGGAATTTTTCTTCTTAACAGAGAATAAGGTTGTAGGATTTTTAATTATTGCAGGGGTAGCTAGAAAGAGAAAATTTTGTAAAAGTTTATAAGAGGTAAGTCTGCTTGCTGTGAAATGTCCACTTTGGGGGAAAAAAGTATTGCACAGCAAAATAAATCAAGTCAGTAGAAAAAAATCTATTAGAATGGTTGCTGACATTGGCTTGCCCAGATTACCTATGTAAAAACTGGTAAAGAGATTCAATATAATTCAGCCAAAGAGCTCATTTTAAATCATGTGCACATACCCAAGCATGGATGCACGTATGCATGCACACACGCATGCATGCACACACACCCCTATGCACTGATTATGTTAGAAATCCAGGGAAGAGATTCAGTACTAAGGAACAAACTAAATCTTATATGTGTGGCACTCTCAGAAATGATGAAAGCATATTATATGCAATAACCTATGAGATCCAAAAAACTTTTAAAAAAATATTTTCTTGATCATGGGAAATTTCAAATACAGTTTGAAATATCTCAAGAATGTTATATTTATTTCCATGGGCTAAATGACTAGACAGTACATTTTCTTGGGACAAAATTGTAGTTTTTCTTTGGAAACTGTATTTGCTTTCTATAAAGTAGTAGTTGTTAAGTAGTTGGAGTCAGTCTCAAAGCTTAGAATGTACCAAAAGTTTGTCTGCATATTGGATAAGGACAGATTTGCAGAGAGATTCAAGGTGCTTCAGATTCTGATTGAGAACTTGTGAAAAGCAGGAAGGTGTCACAGTACACTCTTGAGGAAAAACTCTGTAGGTTTATTAATTTTTCCGGAAATAACTAGTATTTCCTGTCTTAATCTAAGAGGGACAATAAGAGAAACAGAACATGGATTTAGAATGATAAAATACATAATCTCAGCTGGCAAAGAAATCAAAATAATATAGGAATTTGTTAACCACAGAGAAATATAAGTGAATATTTTATTCCTGGTCCCCCAGGTCCTAAACAAATATCCACTTGATTTCTTGATTGAGAGAAGAGGATTGCTG
Source organism: Lyroderma lyra (assembly GCA_004026885.1). Lineage (NCBI taxonomy): Eukaryota > Metazoa > Chordata > Mammalia > Chiroptera > Megadermatidae > Lyroderma > Lyroderma lyra. Next base: position 113,723 of record PVJL010002812.1, read on the forward strand.
CAAGGCCACTGAGATTTTTTGTTTGTTTGTTTTGTTTGTTCTGTTTTGTTTTTTTATTCTTGTCTAGACTTTGAAAGTCTTTCACAATTCTTCATTCAGACTGAGATGAAGGGTTAAACTGGCAAATGCTTATCCATCTCTCAAGGGGGTTTAACTTTAAGAGGCACTTGCTATTTATGCATTTTAGACTACCTAGAAAATAAGGGGACTAAGTAAAAAACAAAAAGGTGGGTAGGTGGTGGTAAAGGCAGAGAATGATGAGGAACCAAGATTAAAGATAAAGATAGGGAAAAGGCCGTTAAGTTCAAGTTGTGATCAGAATTTCCGTTCCTTTCTATTCTAAGACACCTCTCAAATTAACAACATTGTTCGTATCAAAATTTTGCAGAGTAGCCCATCTAATTTTAAATTGTCTTTGGTGATATTACAACTTTTTAAAGATAGTCATATGCATTGGATATATAATATAAATACATATAAAAAACAAGGGTCTAACCTACAGAAGGCAACAACTTGGGTTCTGAATGAGACAAAGCCATGAGAGTCTGGCAGCAGTTATTTGAAAGTCTTGATTTAGCACATTGTTTCTCGGGCTCTCAACCAATTGTTAGGCTTATTTATTTATGTATTTATTTGTTTTTAAGAAACTTAAACCCAATTATCTTAGATTGTTGGTGAACAGAAACTTTTTACAGAAAATCTTATACAGAACCAAACTCTCACAGACTAAACAAGATAAGACTCAAGAACATTCACATGTAGTTTTGAAAAGTTATTCCTTGCTCTCAAATTGAATTTGTTCCTTTCTCTAAGAATATCTCTTTTTTTCCATGCATTCTCAACTTTTATTAATGTTTTATATTCCATTTAGAATTAGGAAACAAGAAAATTTTATTTTAATAGATAAGAAAAGTAGGTTTGATTCTGAGGGAAGATCTAGAGCTTTCTGTAAGTTCAAGTTCATGAACTTTAGTATACAAGATCTGCCACTGTGCACTTACTTTGGCAGCGCTGTACAAACAACTTGGTAGTGTTTCATAACCTTGATATATCTGTGTCTCGCAATTGTGTTCATGTCGACATGTGGCAGTGCCTTGCTGAATGGTGTTTATTGCTGTTGTGTGTTTTTGTTTGCCATCGCGGGAATGTCAGAGCTTGAATTAGAGCAACAAATGAATATTAAATTTCTTGTTAAACTTGGCAAGAGTGGAAGTGAAATCAGGGACATGTTAGTCCAAGTTTAGGGGAATAATGTCATGAAGAAAACGGCATTGTACAAATGGATTAAATGTTTTTTCTGAAAGGAGAGAAAGTGTCACTGATAAAGAGAGGTCAGGGTGGCCATTAATGAGCAGAACTGACAAAAACATTGCAAAAATGTGTCAAATTGTGCACCAAAATTGGCGACTGACTGTGAGAAACATAGCAGACCAAGTAAACATTGATAGAAAATCAGGAAAATCTTAACTGAAAATCTTGCCATGAGAAAGGTATGTGCAAAAATTGTTCTGAAGGAGCTCACCAGTGACCAAAAGCAAAGGAGAGACAAAGTTTGTGAAGAACTTTTAAAGAGGCAAAACGATGTTTCAAGCAGTGTTTCATCACTGGTGATGAAACATGAGTATACCCAGATGACCCTGAAACAAAGTATCTACATGCACAATGGAAGTCACCCTATTTTGCATGACCAAAAACGTCCTGTCAATCCAAATCAAGAGTCTAAACGATGGTGCTAACCTGTTTTGATATCAGAGGGATTGTTCGTTATGAATTTGTACCAACTAGACCAGTGACTCTCAACCTTTCTAATGCCGCAACTCTTTAATACAGTTCCTCATGTTGTGGTGACCCCTAACCATAAAATTACTTTCATTGCTACTTCATAACTGTAATTTTGTTACTGTTATGAATCGTAATGTAAATATCTGATATGCAGGATGTATTTTCATTGTTACAAATTGAACATAATTAAAGCATAGTGATTAATCACAAGAACAATATGTAATTATATATTGTGAAATATTTATTTCTAATTACAAATAAATGTAATTTTGTTTTGAAGCATGGTGTAGCATGGGTAACAGTCTTAATATAACAACAGTAAACTACATTGCTACATTTTGCGATAGTATGTGTAAAAAGCCAACATCAGTGTGAAGGTTGCTGAATATAAAAAGACCAATCAGCATCCAGATTAAGTTCCCATGGTACAGATACTTTTTTTCAGTAGTTGATGATTTTACAGTATATGATTTTCACATTTACCCAGTAATTATAATTCATGAAGTGTCATTTTACCTCCAATACTCCTGCTTTCAACACAGTAGCTTCTTTTAACAGAGTAGCTGCTTTCAACACAGCAGCTGCTTTCTACACAGTAGCTGCTCTCTACACATGTGTGACTGGTCTGCATAAGTACATTATGGCAGCAACCCTGTCACATACACCTGTATTTGTACAAGGTATATGTGATGGGGTTGGCATGATGATGTCATCACGCCGGGTACTTGTATGTGGGTGTATCTGCATGTGGACTCGCCTGGAGACGGATAGAGGAGCAGCGTCTCGGTTCCTTAAGACCATCAGAAATATGTGTTTTCCGATGGTCTTAGGCAACCCCTCTGAAAGGGTCATTCGACCCCCAAAGGGGTCGTGACCCACAGGTTGAGAACCACTGAACTAGACAGTCAACCAAGCTTACGATGTGGTAAATACCTTCTACCATTCAGTTGGTTGTCTGTTCAATTTGTTTACTATTTCATGCAGGCTGCATGAAAAAGTTAGGTGAAAATTACCTGAACTTTTGGCCAACAACTCAGGCTTTTGCATCACCACAATGCACCAGCTCACATGGCACTGTCTGTGAGGCAATTTTTAGCCAGTAAACAAATAATTGTATTAGAACACTCTAGTCACCCAGTAGGGCCTCCAGTGACTTTGTTCTTAACCCAAAGGTATAGGAAATATGGAAAAGAAGACATTTTGATGACATTCAGGACATTAAGGGTAATATGATGACAGCTCTGATGGCCATTCTAGAAAAAGAGTTCCAACATTGCTTTGAAGTGTGGACTAGGTGCTGGCATCAGTGCATAGCTTCCCATGGGGAGTACTTTGATGCTGATCATAGTGATATTTAGCAATAAGGTATATAGCACATTTTCTAGGATGACGTCTTGAAATTAGTTTTCAGGCCTCCTATAGACATTTGGTATCTTGGGGACTGTGTTTATCTTAATTGCTGGTTCTTGACTCCAAGATAATTAATCTTTTCCCAAAAACAAGATCCTCTGATGATAGATATAATACCACAGTTTATGGGGCATAAATCTAATAATAGAATAAGAAAGTTCATTACATGTTTAAACTAATTTCAGAAGAAGTATAATAAAATTATCTTAATGAACTAGAAATTCTGCAAAAGATTGATTTCCACTATTTGTAGCATTGCTCTCGTAATTGAATAATGTATAGAAAACTGCTATGTTTATACCATCAGATGTACAATACTGAAAAAGGAAGGCTTATTTTAAATTACAAAAAAATAAAAGGTAATTTAGAAACCAAAAGGGACCATCAACAAAATGAACAGACAACCAACTGAATGATGGAAGATATTCACCAATGACTCATAAATTAATACCAAAAATAAGCAATTCTATTTAAAAAATGGGCAAAAGGCATGGATAAACATTTCTCTAAAGAAGATGTATGGATGGTTTATAAACATATGAAAAGGTGCTCATCACTAATCATCAGAGATATGCAAAGTAAAACCACAGTAAGTAATAACATCACCTGATATCACATCAGAATGGCTGTCATCAATAAATTAACAAACAACAAATGTTGGCAAAGATGAGAAGAAAAAGGAACCCTCATACATTGTTGCTAGAGTTGCAAATCGGTATAGCCACTGTGGAAAACAGTATGGAAGTTCCTCAAAAAATTGAAAATATAACTACCTTATGATTCAGCAATTCTACTTCTGAGTATCAGGAGATATCCAAAACACTTAGAAAAGATATATGCTCTCCTATGTTCATTACAGCATTATTTACAATAGTCAAGATATGGAAACAACTTATGTGCTCATTGATAGGCAACAGGATGAAAGAAAGGTTATTATATACATATATATATTGTACACACACACACACACACACACACACATATATGAAATGAAATGTTAGTCATAAAAAAGAGTGACATCTTGCCATCTAGAATAACATGGGTGGACGTAGTCAGTATTAGGCTAAGTCAAATAAATCAGACTGAGAAAGACAAATATGATGTAATTTCACTTATACGTAGAACGTAAAAATAAATGAACACAACAGATAAAATTCATAGATACAGAAAATAAACTAATGGTTGCAAGATGGGAGGCCATTTGAGGGGACAGGGTGAAAAAGGTGAAAGGATTAAGAAGTACAAATTGGTAATTACAAAATAGTCAAGGAGATATAAAGTACAGCATAGAGAATATAATCAATAATACTGTGTTAACTATGTATGAGGCCAAGTGGGTACTAGACTAATCACTATATAAATTATATAAATGTTTAACCACTATGCTGTACACCTGAAACTAATATAACATTGAACGTCAACTGTATTATTTTAAAAAAACAAAGGAAATAATTGTAACTAAATTGTTCTTTGGTCTCACTCTTGCCAGAATGTGTGATATGAGCAAATACAAAAGTAAATAGAGAGAGAGAGAGACCTAACCTTGAGAAGTTCTCTTGGATAGTAGCAGATCTTCAAAATCACAAGCATCTGGGAGGTCCCTGATGGTGTAGTGGCTTAAGGCTTCGGCGCTGGCGCTGTCAGCGCTGCGGCCTGAGTTCGGTTCCCAGCCAGGGAGCTACCCACATACCAAAAAGCAAAAAAAAAAAAAAAAAAAAAAAAAAAAAAAAAAAAAAAAAAAAAAAAAAAAAAAAAAAAAAAAAAAAAAAAAAAAAAAAAAAAAAAAAAAAAAAAAAAAAAAAAAAAAAAAAAAAAAAAAAATCACAAGCATCTGTGTAGAGGATTGTCTAAAAATTAGCCTATGAATGGTAAACTCTGCAGGACATAATGCTTTCTTCATCATATGTTGTACAAGTGGATAGCAAACTATAAAAATATCATCTCTAAATGCCAAGGAGGTAAAATATTTGTCTTTAGTCTGTTATTTTCAATATTTTAAGACTGCATGTAAAACTTCCCACCCAAAAAAATTAGTTTATCAATAATATGTTCATATTCTTATGGCCATATTCAAATCCTAGTCCCAGCTCACTTTTCTTGAAAGAAATTAATTTGTGCTCTTGCATGTTTCCACTTGGAACCATAATGCCTTCTGCAAAACGTGCCAACAAAAGTTTTCTCTCTGCCCAATATACTCATATGTCAGGTCATAGTACTACCTTGACTTGGCTCTCATATCACTCTTTGCAAGGTTTATGATGAAGAAAGGGATTATTTGTTAAATTCATAAAAATATATATTTTAAAAATAGTTGACATATGCAGATATAACCCATATGACACTTCATATTCATTGTGAAGGAATAAATACAACGTAAATTTATGTAGAGCACGTGATTCTGTGTTCAGCTTTCCTTTAGAATGACTTCTGTCTGTATGACTCAAAGAAAATTATGTTACTAGATGTAATTGTGTCTGAGGAAGTGCTGTGAAAGCAAGATAAGACAAATAGAGAAAGTAGGAAATAAGTGTTTCGTGTTTTTGTTTTCTTTTTGTGTTTTCTTCTTTCATACCTCTTGGTCCCATCCCCCTACCCTTTTTATTCTCAGACTTTCTTCTTTGATAATAGACCTAACGTCCTCCATAGGATTGAGAAATGTGAAAATAAAGCAATGAAAAAATATTGCTGAATTTTCCATTATCTGTATATATTTAAATATATAATCTTTCTGTGCCAGGCAGTAAAGTCAAGTATTTTTTTCTGCTTTCTTGAAAAACATCCCCTATTTTGTACACAAAAATAGTTATATTGTAGATGATAAAAATAGGAAGCTAAATATTAGCATACTCACCTCAGGTTTGAGTAATAAAAGCCTGTTTTATTTCATTTAAGTATAAAAATTATTTTCATCGCATTATACACTTTAAACCTACATATGTTATTTGTCAAAAAATATATCAATAAAGCTGGGGAAAAAACCAGATGTAATGTTCACATGAGTGTGGTCTTTAATATTATAAGTAATTAAATGCTTAAACAATTTTTGGTAATTTAATTTGCAGAGTTTGCTTTTTACTGACAACTTAGGTACTCATAACTGGCTTGTGGCAAAGAATTTTAATTATATAGGCAAAGTAATCTAAGAATCTTTCTGAAGAATACAATTTTAAACAGTAATATTGATGATACAACTTTTATCATTGGGTCTTGTTAAGTATCTTAGTAAGAATCATGATTGAGAATTTTTTCTGAGCTACCTCATTAAGAATAATTATATAAGAAAATAATAAATTAACTTTCAGAAACAGTATAAATATAAACTCTTTAACTGCTTTTCCTGGAGTGTTACTTAAATAATTTGTTTTCCTTATTGATATACCATTTTCTCTTATTTCAATTATAAAACACAAAGAGAAAATAAAAACAGGAAGAGAAATGGGCAATATGGTCAAGCAAGCTAACCAACAGGAAAAACCTTTTAGGAAAATCTTAGAATAATAGAAAGCAAGTTCTTGCAAGGAGCTTTTATTATATAAAGAGGTACACAATGAACTTTATATTAGATTATAAAAACAGAGTTTTGCTTTTATTTTAATTGTAAGCAGTTATCTGATAATTTTGAAAAGATCTTTTCCATAACTTAGTTATCCCTATATATTTTTAGCAATCTGTGACTACATAATTAAATATATTGTTACTTCAATTTTAAATGCACATAAAAAATGCTAACATATTCTAAGTCTATTTTGATCTAATAGCCTATAGCTTTGTTTTGAACGTTGAAAAATGTTAGAAACTTCTACTCAAATAATTACTAATATGTAGCAGTCATTGCTTTTAAAATGCAGAGATATACAAATTTTGTATTTGATTAGCTTATTTGGTTAGAATAGAATTTACCTAACAATAACTTAGTGAAGTACTTTTATACGCCAGGTATTAATACTATTCTATAAAACAACCTTGTTTTACAAATAATGCAACTGAGCTACAGAGAGTTTAATTTTCAAAGATCCTAAAAGCTAGCAAGTAGTAAAATGTGTCTAGTATTGAACCTAGATAGTCTTTTTCCCAAGACCATGTCTGTAACCACAGTATCTGCTGCTGCTTCTGATGTAAGTGGTGACATTACATATTAGACCAAGAATTATTCCATCCATCTCAAATATATGAACTGTAGACATGTTGACTTGCTGGAAGTTTAGACAAGTAAGGAAAACTGTCACTATCAATGGAAGGAAAACCAAAAATTGTAGCTCATGTGGTATGAGAATTATATAGAAGAAAATTACATTTAAGTATATAGATGATGTATTTGATAATGCTTGTACACAAAATAATAAAATAATACTTTTATTTATATATAATATAGTATAATATAGTAATAATAAAAATATAATAATATAGTAATACTTTGAATGAACAAAAATAATCTTTAAAATATTTACTTGATCTAATCAGACTTCTAGTGACAGTTAATTTCCTGCTCTGGCTTTTTTTCTGTAGCCCCTTTCTTAGCTTTCTTTTGATTACTTAGATCCTTTAACTTCTTAAGAATGAGGATGTTTTTTTTTTTTTTCTCTTACAAATGTTATTCATATACAAGTCTACTATTGTTGATAGACATAGTAGAATAAAGTGAAGTAAATAACAATGTTTTAAAAAGTAGATTGAGGAAGCCATGGCTTGAACAGTAAATTGTTCTAATAAAAGCAGTGATATAGAGCAATAATCATTAATGACTTCAGTAGGAATTACCAGACCATGCTGTTGGAATGTCTTCATAAAATTTTATAATCCATTTAATGATGACATTAAGGAATCATAAAATATACCTCCCTCCCTCGATGATAAAATTTGAAATCTATAAATTCTAATATTGACAGTATAATTGTGGGAAAGAATGGGAAACAGATTAGTTGTCTACAGATAGGATCATCAAAGCTACCTCAGCAAAAATGTGAAGGGTAGCAGAATGGTTATTTTTTCTGTTAATCTCTCATATTAGTTTGATTATTAGACTAGCTAGAAAAACTTAGAACTGTAGAAGGAAAATTATTTTACCCTATAGCTGTGTATGAGAATGATGTTTCAAAAGTTTAGAAAGAAAGAAAAATTACATTTTATAGTTATTTTTCTTTTATTGCTGCCAATTTGATTGAGGTTATTCATTCTTGCATTCATTAAATAGTTGGCTGAGGATCTATGTGACAGCACTTGTCCCCTGGGAACCTAACTCAGAGGTATAGAAATAAGATCTGAGTTATCACTGACTTTTTGTCATTGAGGAATCAGATATTTATAAATTGATGCTAGGACGCAGACTTATGAGAGTATATCAGGTAACCTGGGGATCAAAAATGTTTTCTTGAGAAAGTGAAGCACAAGTTAAAATCTAAAGGATATGTTAGTGAATATTGGGTTGAGTGTTAAGAACAGAAACAACAAATAACACAACATAGAAAGGTCTTGTGGTAACTGAGGATGAAGCATAGAGTGACTAAAGAAAAAAAAGTCTTTCTGGAATGAGGGCAAGTAAAAGCATGGAAAAAGATGAGACTGGAGAGGGAGAAGAAGCCATATCATTAAGGACCCCATAGGCCATGTATTTTGGTTTTCATTCCAAAATCATATACTATGCAGAGGGTATAGACCATAAAAAATACTTTTAACCTAAAAGCATTGGCAAAGTAGTAAAAGATAAATAGTTGTGTTTTTTAAATTGTAAAAATCTATGAGGTTAAAGATAGAAAATTAACTTAAAGAGAAGGACAAAACTGACTGTAGCGACAGCAGTTAGGAAATCCTATTTGATGAATTAGGGTAGTAACACTGGAGATTGAAGGCAGTAGGTGGATATGAGAAGTTTTTTCATAGGAATTAAATTTAGTGTTTGTGGATAGCGTCAACATAAGGAAGTGAAGGAGATGGGCACGCTCAAAGGTGACCCCATAGTTTCTGGTTAATGCAACTTCGTGCAAACTTGCGCCATTAACTAACATAATACATACTAGAAGAGGACAGGTATAGGCTGGAGGTAGCAACTGGAATTCAATTTTTTTTGTGTTACATTTAAGGTACCATAGAAATTGTAAGTTGCATGTTTTGTCTGGGCAGGAAATATAATATGCAAGTAATTGACGTATTGGTGGCAACTGACATATTAATATGGGGGGGAAGTGAATGGATTTAAAATTTTATCAAAAATACATTGTTTGGTCTTAAAAGGAAAATCTGGAAATAGGCTCAGGTGGGAATAGGGTTTTCCTGGCTATTCTCTCTTCCAGATGAGGAATGAGTTTATTTGGACAATTCTGGATTACTACTTTGAGTGACCTGTCTGTAACATGCTCTTAAACTTCAGGATACCATAAGGACAATGCATCACAGGTTTAGTACCTTTCATTACATATCTTTCTAATACTTCTTTTTAACTCTGACCTCTTGTATGTGATTATTTGAAAATACATGGCTTTTTTTTTTTTTTTTTTTTAGTTTGATGAAAATTTATAGAGCTAAATCACACTAAGCATTCAGGTATTTGAATCCATACCTTGGGCTTTACAACAAATTGGGTATGGGAATTAGGTAGAGACCTGAGAAGTTGGAAATTGGAGTCATGAAAAACAATGAATTTGTAATTTATCCAAAACAGTCAAGGGTGAAATTAAATAGATTAAGGAAGTCAGTTTCCAAGGTATAGGCATCATCAGCTAACCTGTTTTCTCTGTGGCAGATAACACGATCCATAGACCACAGAGGACAGGGTCACCCAGGCCCAAATTGCTTTTTAGTCTTCACTTTGATCTCCATTTAAATATTTTATACATAATAGTTCCTGGCTTTTTCATCCAAAATTACACTTTTAAAAGACAATTCTAAACATATTTGTTATTAAAAATATTTTTGTATATTTCAAAACTATAGTTTCATGAATGCATCATTTCAAAACAAACATTGTGGGTGCTGGCAACAATATTATTAATAGATCATTTCTATGTATCTGGTTAATCTCTCTGTATTAGTGTTATCTTTAAAAATGCTTTAATTATTTTTGGTTTGATCCAGAGTGAATGAAGTGTTTGTTAGACATGAAAATGTCTTATTGGGGAGGATTTAGATAGAAGAATAAAGCTCAGTGGAAGTCATCTACAGGGATCTGACTGGGAGGAACTGGAGTTGAGCCTTTACTCCTGGGCTGGTGAGTGTGCATAATGAAGACAGACTTCCCAGCCACTCTCGTGGAGGGCTATCTGATGGAAGCTTGTAGTGAGACAGACTGTGGTTCAGAAAAAATTCAACAAACCTTCTTTTAGGACCAACTCTTGCCAGATTCTGAAGTTACTGAGATGAATGTGACATAGACTTGGTCTTAAGGCATTTTGAGAAAGACACACTATTTTACAGTAGAATACAGTGTATACTGCAGGAATACAAAAAAGACACATTTAATCTAGACCAAGAACAGGGAAGTTTTACTAGAAGAAGTGATGCCTTGCCAGGTTCTTAAAAGAGAGATAGAAGTTAACCAGGAAAATAAGAGGAGATAGGGCATTTCAGGAGATGACACAGCAAACATAAATTTGGTTTCTTCTGGTGAGAGAGTAACAGTGAGAATGGAAAGAGCAAGGGAGTTAGGCAGGGCTAGGGTATGGGGAGCCATACTTCGCTTAGTTAGCAGTATAAAGTCTATCCATAAATTTAATAGTAACCAAATGGTAAAAAAGTTTTAAATATTTATATCCAACTTCCTCCTTCCTTAGTTTTTTTCTCCATCCTGTTTGCCCCCCAAAGTTATTGATCAAATATATATATCTATACTTCTACCAATATTCAGGCACAAAACAACACTTTTTCCTACTCTCTGCAGAAATGATATAAGGAGTGGCTGTGTGTGTGTGTGTGTGTGTGTGTGTGTGTGAAATGATATAAGAAGTGTCTGTATGTATGTTTGTGTGTTTCTGTGTGAACTGATGTAAGTGGCTATATGTATGTTTGTGTGTATGTGTGTGTGAGTGCGTGTGTATATGGAAAGAATAGACTTAAAAAGTAACTTCTCTCTGAAAAACAAATTGAATAGATGTTTGGTAATTCAATAATTGTTTCTTATAAGAACTAGTCATATTTCCTTTACCATCTCCTTATCAATCACTTCTGTCTCTTGTTCTATTTCTACTCCCCATATGTATTGTGTCTCTTATTCATTTTTGCTGTTAATGACTTTATTATATTAAGGAATTGATTCCACATATACCACATTGTACTGTACCAGTGTGGTTGTTTGTGTCTATGTTCTGTCTGGTCTTTAACCTTTTCCACCTGAGAGCCTTGACAAAAGGAGCTGTTGTTTTTGATTCTCATGTTCAGTACATAGTAATTCATCTACAAATTTGACTGAATGAGTAATTTTTGAGTGCATAAAGGAATAAGAAACTAGATAAACTAAATATCATTATGAAAACATGAGAGGAAAGATAAATTCTGAGCAGGAATATGGGTGAGTTTTCACAATATAAGTAAAATCTAGTTTCACTCCGAGAAGCAGAGATTTGCCAAGCTGAAGTAGAGGCAAAAATGAATCTTGGCATCAAAGCTTCCGTAAAAATACAAGATACGTTCCAGCAAGAATAAGGGGTATGATGTGAGTAGAGGACATGGCGCTTAATTCTAAATAAAGGAGGTTGAGATCATACCATCTTTTAAAAGTGACCCCAAACCATTTAGGTTTGAAAAGTTTTGAATGATGAAATATGTAAGGTTTTTGTGCTGAGAAGCTCCATTATTTTACTTTGATTTGGATGCATGAGAGTAATTCTCATGGAATGAATAGGTGAATGCAGGATGAGAACAAAGCATCTGGGAGTTAGGCGAGTTAACCATTGTAGAGTTGGGAAGTGAGCAACTGTGCTATGTTGGGGGAGGAAGGAGAGGCAGGCGCGCTGTGAGTGAGAGATCATTTAGATCCAACAACGCTGTGGCTTGAAAAACCTTGACTATGGACAGGAACGAAGAGAGAAAAATTGTAGATCTCTGTGATTTTAAGCTTCATGTGAAAGGGCACGTACCTTACAAAACAGAATAGTCCTTGCTGAAGGCCTTATTATTCATGCTCATGTGCATAATAAATAAAAAATTTGTAAATAAATAAATAACAAACCTTGAAACCATCTCCCAAATAACACACATACTTGGATGGCTTTAAGGGAATTTGATTTATTCTGCTGTCGTAGAATGTGCCCAGACCATTTAACTGCACCATACAGCCCTATCGGACCACCAAGCACCTCCGAGGACAGTGCTTTGTCTCAGAAGTGCACATTTGACATCTTGCAAGCAAAACCTTTACATTTTAATTATTATGGATATTATATGTTCATTATCATGACATTCTTGGCAGGGTATTAGCCGTGTTTGAAATAATGAATTAGTCATCAGTACTGATTGACAGGAACTATGCCTAAGGTTTGTTCAACATAGAGATAATAGACCCTTTATAAGTAATTTGTATTTACCTTTTCATAGGAAAGATATAAATGTACTTTATATTATTTTCATATAGCATATATTAGCATATTAATGTGTTAATATGTATTAGAATTGCAAATTTTGTTAAAAGGATATTCTGTTTTTCTTTCTACTAATCATTTGGTGATGTACCTGTTATTATATAATGCTATTTGTATCTGTTAAATCCTCACTAAATATATACATATATTCTTTCTTCTTTCCTTTCTTTCATTTTTCTAATCTGCTTCCATTGATGACTGTACCCTTTTGACACAGACTGGCAATATGAGGGTAAGATGACAAAAATAAAAATTCCAAACAGCCTCATGAGCATTGATTGTCTGTCTTTGTTTTCTTCTCTTTAGATGATTGTTAAAATTTTGTTCACTCTGTTTAATTAGACTCTTTATCACAATTAAATTTCAATTATGTTTGTTTCTGTTGTGAAACTTTAATTACAACTTATTCTTGTTAATCATTCCTTTATGTTATGTCTATGGGTTAAATTACCATTCCCAACATCTCTGTCCTAAAGGACTTATTCTCTCCAGGAGTCCCTGCTGATATTTTCGCAGTAAGATTTGTATAGTTTCATGGTGTACAAAGTGACTGTGTTACGATATGGTAAGGCATCTATGTGGTTCCTACAATTATTTTAAATAACAAAAATTGTTAAAAGTAATGATGCATATTAATTCGATTGTAGGATTTTTCTTTTTAAGCATTAACATACATCTCAGTGAATTTGAACTCAAGATGAGTGCCTCAGCAGTGGTGACATCTTACCTTTGGTTGTTTTCTCTTTAGATTGCAAACTAGCTAGGGGAGGACCACCAGCGACCATCGTGGCTATTGATGAAGAGAGTCGAAATGGTGAGTGAGCTTTATGTTTTCCAAATAACTTTTCTAGGAGAGATTTTGTATCACATCAGTGATAGATTTTTAATGTGGGAAAGTGCTAAATGAAAGCTTTAACTCAAATTTTGAACAGTTCCTATTTAATTTCTTTCCTATATGGGTTTAAATTTGCCATCCCCTAGAAATACTATTCTTGGATTTTATTATGAGAAACTCTTGCAAAGACCAAAAAATTTTTTTAAAATTTTGATTGCACAGGACTAATTTGATTCAGGATCAGCCTAAAAGGGTATCCGCATACTGGCTGAAATTTTTCTTTGTTAATAGATGGAGTTAACTATTATATAATCACCTAGTCATTTAACTGAAATACATTATAATCTTCCAAAAGAAGTGGACCACAAGATAAGCCTTATCCTGGTCATTTAAATTGGCTAGAATCTGGATTACAATCCATAGGCTATTAGCCATGGCAATTTAGAAATCGTTAATGGGAAAGCAAAATGCTTGGGAAGAGAAAAACTGATAAAAGTCTAGATCTAGAGAAAGAAGTGTGAACTTTTACTCAGGTTGTTTTCCATAATTAATAAACAATATGTAATTCATATTAAGTCCTTCAAAAAGATAACTTTTCTTATCAAAGCCCAAACTAAATACAATTAGCACTTTTTTCTGCAACACTCTTCTAGCCTCCTTAACCTTTAACGTACAAATATTTAAGAATTCTCCTCCTCTATTAGGCAGCAGTGAAATGATAATCTCTTCTTGAGTATTGGTTTTCAATTCAAACCGTTCTCAGTGTGAGATTGTGCTCTGTGGCTCATTTTGTCGACGATTCTGGAACGCATCTTCTATTGCACTCGTTTTACTTGTACGTTCTATTTTAAACATTGTGTATCCCAGGTTCATGTTTAAGAAAATAACATTGTCAATTATAAAAGAATGTGGTTTTTCCTAGAATTCAACCTACATATAATTTGAAAATGTGGATAATACAAATAATACCTGCGTTGTTCACCTCATCATGGATTTATTGTGCTGCGTTAGAAATGTTCCTTTTACTCCATTGAAGAGTTATTATGATACATTTAAATGAATTAGAAATAAACCCTATATGCATCTGCAGAGAAGGAAATATATATAAAAATACTATACCAGAAATGTTTTCTGACTCACATGTAGAACTTTGGTTTATTATAGTTAACCATTTTTCTGTGAACAAATCTGTATTTTCTAAATGTTCTACAGTGCAAACAATTTGGCTTTTTAACTAGAGATCTAAAAAAAAATAATAAAAAGGTCAATCTATATTTCATTTTCTTACTGTTCCCGTGAACATATAAGTCAAACTGAACTAAAACACTTAATTGAACTAAATCATTTTGTTTTAAAGTGTAATTCTATACAGAGGTTATTCTGTAAATCAGATAGTTATAGCCATGGTTGTGATGACATTTTATCTCCTCTTATGTTAATTTGATCCCTATTTTCAAAGCAGCTCAGGAACTCTACAACGATGTTGGCATACCAGTGTTGTATGGTGGCATGTTGTAAAAGCTCACTATTTATATTTTAGAAATGTGACATAATATAGTGCAGTAATGCTACGCTCTTTAATTGGCATATTTTATAGAAATAGCTAACTACTAAGAATGCTGCCAAAGTAATTTGAGTGTCATCACAAGAAGTACAAATAACCAGTCCAGAGACTAAATGGTTTACATTTTTCTTTTACATTCAATTCTAAAAATATGGTAATCAGATGAATCTCTGCCAGACATTATAATGTTGTATGTAATCATCATTGTCTTGAAAGTCCAAAAGAAACAGTCCATGAAAATGTTTTTAATATTTTTTCAGGTAATCGAAGAAACTTCCCAATAAGACAGTTAATTCTAGTCCTGCACTAAAATGCTCTTAATTTTTTTCTGCATCTTTTAATTGGTAGCAATACAATATGTGGGTATCCTATTCTACCAGCATAATACACACTCATTTTTAAAGGTTCCAAGGCTTCTTAAAGTAAGGAAAATTATTTATTAAACCAAACAAGTAAGTTTATTTTGTCTCAACTTACCTTTTGGCTTACTTTATTGATGTGTACTGCTAAACTGTTTCTATTGCTAAATATATTCTGTACTAAAGCATAGATTTTAAATAACTCAGTTTTTCTAATTGATACTTAATTTTCTTATACAAGTGACTGACATACATTTATAGAATATTTTTGATTTGTCATATGCATCTGCACCTTTCAAGATGTTTATACTCTGTGGGATGGAAAATATTTCCTTTTTAAATATGTCTGCTAAATACACTTGCACATGTGTATGTTTAAAAGAATTAAATATTTAACAGTTAGAGATCCATAAATGTTTTTATCATTCTGGATCCTCATATGTTCACCTCCTCCTGATCATTTTCTATGACCAATTGGTAACAGTCTCATAATACCACCTTTGGTCTCAACCAGGAGCTTATTTTCATCACAACTACCAAAAAACAAAATCCTATAAGGACACAAAGTCAACACATAAAGAAATACATGTTGGTTCCTAAAAATGGCCAGAAATCTCTCAAGCTGGTATACAGAGCCTGTTCAATGTGTAATTACATGTAGAGGGGAGAAGACATATAAACAAAAAGACTTAGAGCATATTATCTTGTTTAATAAAATGAGAATATTTAAAATTTGTTTCTGGAAAACTTACATACATGCGACACCTGCACATGGATGCTTATAGTAACTTTATTTATAATTATCAAAAATTGGAAGCAACCAAGATACCCTTCAGTAGGTGAGTGGATATATAAATTGTGGTACATCCAGACAAATTCAGTGTAAAAAGAAATGAGATATCAATCAATGTAAAGACATGGAGGTACCTGAAATGCCTAATTAACTAAGTGAAAGAAGCCAATCTGCAAAGGCTACATACAGCTACATACTATATGATTTCACTCTATGACATCCTGGAAAAAGCAAAACTATGAAGAACATAAAAGGATTAGTCATTGCTAGAGGTAAGCAGGGGAAAGATAGACAGAGTACAGAAAATTTTTAGGAGAGTGAAAATATTCTGTATTCTAATGATAGATACACATCATTATACATTTGTAAAAACCCACAAAATGTACAATGCCGAGAGTGAAATCTTTGGTAAACTACAGACTTCTGGTGATTATGATATGTCAATGTACAGCCAACTTGGGTAAAAAAAAAATGTGCCCTTCTAGTGAGTGATGTTGATAATGGGGGAGGCTATACATGTGTAGGGGTTAGGGGTATTTGAAAAAAATCTTTGTATTTTCCTCTCCTTTTTGTTGTGAACCTAATTCTGCTATAAAAACGAAATCTTAAATAGTATTTCTAGAAATATGTATTCTACTTTCACTTTGACTCTAAGTTGTTTATGACCTGGAGTCCTTCCTGGAAGAAGAGAGGGCAGGAGCAATTACGCTGGAAGTATTTAAACCCTGCCTCTGAGTACCAGCCAAATCAGAATCCTTGCTGCTTCACAACTATGGAATGACATTCAAACAAGCTTTGAAACAATGGGTTCAGACTAATTCTCAGAAACTGGATAAATACATAGGAGTACTGATTCAAAGGGAGAAGACAGTGGTTTTTTAAGTTACAGTTTGAACATGTCACTATGCTTGTACAAAAATGGACAGATTCAGAGGGAAGAAGCTATCACTGTCTTTGTGAATGATAAAGCCAACCCTAAATGTCCTTTATGAATTTAAAATTAAAAAAGATTTTGTGAGCTCACAGCAAATTTGAGAAATATAAGGTGATGTTTAGGGTCTTCACAGTTCGAAAGTAGATACCAACAAAGGATGCCACAGCTGATTCAATGAAAACGTTTCTCCATCCTTGTCAGAGCAATTTCTAGAGCCAGAGTGCAAACCCAGTTGAGTATTATAGATCCTTACATGCTTCTAGGGATGTGGAGGAGACCATAGACCTTTCTAACACAGTACATTCATTTGATCACTCTTTCTTTGGAGTTTCTCTGGTCCAAGCATGCGGCTAGAGGAAGGAGGGAAGATTTATAGAAGTTGGATCTTCATTTAAAAATTGAGGGGTACTTAAAAACTGGTCCCCAGCATACTTTTCCTTCCATTGTCAAAATCACTAGGCTTGGCAGAGTAGAAGATTAGATTTTTATGTTGATGTTTTTCATTCTTTATAGTTGCCTATTACGTATCTCTTAGATTCATAGTAAAGACAAATCAGACTCTCCCCTGCAGACCTACAAAGAGTCCCAAGTAGCGTACCCACACTCCTAATAGCAGAGACCTTCTCCTCATGGAAAGAAGCACCTTAAATAACCAACATTCCTTTATAAATATTCCCTAGGTTCAAACAAAGCGTGATATAATAAATTTTTTTTAGCATCAAAATGTTCAGAACCCTCCCATTTTTTGCCTATTTATCTTTATTCTTTTTACTTCATTCTCTAAAGAGAAGTAGGTCTAAACTGTCAGAACATGTTCTGCAAGAACAATCTTGAGTGAAAGTAGAGTAGAACATAGAATAGCTCCGAGTAGAGGTGACTAGAGCCCCAGATGGGAGACTGCACCAGAAGGTAAGGAGAAGGAACTGAGGACCCAAGATGGCAAGTATCAGGTAGCCTGATGACAGTGTCCTTCTGGGGTGAAGTGAAAGATACTGAGGGGTCAACCAAGAGACTGAAGGTGCTAGGATATAAGATAGATGGAAAACTGTTTCAGTGATAGTTGCCATAGACAGAGTGAATTGAGAAAAAATGTTATTACAGATTGAAATTCCTATCTGGGGCTGTCCTTAGGCTGTGTTTCTTTCAATGTGTCTAAAATAAAACACTGGTTTAAGATGTTTCAGGATTTAATTCATTCTCTCTCTCTCTCTCTTTCTGTTTCTATGATAAATATTTTGGTTATTTCAAATAAGGCACATAACAAAGTATGGCCTACATAATTTATGTATAAAATACAATATGAATTACAAGATATACTCTTAAATATTAAACTTTGGAAAAATTCTATAAAGCTTTGCTCATGAAAATAAAAGAGAGAGGGGGAATCTAGTATATGTGTCATGTGGGAGGGGTTATTCTAAGTGTTTGATTTTAAACAATTATTTTCTGTAGACACTTGTCTCACCTCTATTTTTTGTTATTGTCTTAGTGTTAAGGTAAATAATGTTTGTCTCTTTCTTTGGTGGCTTTTATCAACCAATCTCAAAATAATTCCATATCTGAAATATAGAAAAATTGGAAGACAAATTTTAGATAAACAAAAGAAAATATGGTTATAAAAGTAAGGTATATACTATGGAATATAGCAACTCTAACAATAATAGGAGTTATATAAAGAATAAGAAAAATTATACATGACAGTATAAGCTTATAAAGTATTAAAATAAGACTAATACTTTGTATGGGGTTCTATAATACCATCCATGTTGACATCAAGCACATCACCTTAGCTCTCTGTAGCAATTTTGTTTTCCTGAATAAAGGAGAGAAATTTGTTCCTTTTGTTCAATAACTTTGTAACATTCTAAGTTAATTCTTGATTGCCAAAATGTTAAATCTTTTTATAATACAATAGTGGCCTTCTGGCTAGATTGCTTATGGATGTTGCAAAGCACTAAATTCATGAATCCACATTTTTTTTTATTCTGTTTTTTCCTTTTCCCAGTTATTATTAAGTCATTTTGAGTTATTTCCAGTGAATCTTGTACACATTGATGAGGGAATAAAATTTTTCCACTAATTATGGAAAAGTTGTATGAAAGAGTCCAAAATACATTTGCCAATGTTAGATTTAACTTGATATAAAAAAATTATGTCTATTTCTCATATATTTTAATTATCTTATTGTGACTGTAAGACAACAGTCATAGTAGAAAACAATTTGGCTCTGCTCATTATTGCAGAAGCTATATATTTAATAATGCATTCTGCTTCTTTTTATTTGTGCTAAGGAATTATTTTTTAAAAGGTCAGCAGCTGCAAAACTTCTAAACACGTAACTCTGAAGTGATAAATAATTTGAAAAGTTTCTAAGCATTAATAAAGTAAGTTGTTACTTATCTCCTCAAGTTATTTAGGATTTTATTGATGATTACTCATGTATTTCATTTATGATCTTCCTTTTTCTCATTTGTTTACTAAATAGCATCCAATATGCAATGGGATTGTGGGAGCTAATGGAATGATTATAAAACAAGGGAGAGGAGAAGTTCACAAAGCAGATAGAAGACAAAAAGGCCAGCAAGCTAGGTCATTTTATACAAGGAGAATAGCTCTGTAAAAGTTAGTGACCCCTCATTTACTGCTTAATTCAGAATGTTGGTGTGATTCATGATAACGAAAAGATCCAGTCATGCAAAATAACTCCTAATTTCCAAGGAAATGGAAAACACATTTCAGAAAAAAACAATTCTTTCCTAATTGTACTTTTCCTTTTTGTTTAACTCCTTTATTTTAATCTCATGGCTAATAGGAATAAATCTGAATTATATAAAGTTAAATTACATCACACACACATACACACACACACACACACACACACACACACACACACACACTTAACCCAAAATAATGCTGTTATAATGAACCGTTTTTCTACCAAGAGAGTATCTCAGTCATAAGTTATTAAGGCAAACAACTGAAACTAGTATTGATTTAATTTGCATAGATGGTTGGAACATGAGTCATGGGCCTAAGTGGACAGTAAAAATGGGCTTGGGTAGTAGGGGAAGGGAAGGGCTATTAGGTTCTATCCACTTGTAGAAAATAAGATCCTCCAACCATTTTTTTGTTCTAGAATAATAGAAAAATACGTATATTAGAGATAAGTCATTCTAATTTACATTTTGATTCCTTTTTTGAGTCAAACAAGACACAGCTGTGTGCCTCATATTGCCCACAGGGCACCAGTATTTTGACTTCTAATTTGAACAACAAGGATGATGGGAGTAAATTAGAATGTTGTAAAAGACAAAGATTCTTCTCTGTGAGGGAAGTAGCATCTGTAGAGAGACAAAGGCAATGAGGGCTCTTTGTTTTGAACTTTTTTTTTTTTTTTGCATATCCAACACACTGTTTATACTCCAGCTGTGTAATTTTTGAGTTCAGTTGCGAAGTGAGTCCCTGATAGAAATTGTTTAAGAAGTTATGGATGGAAGAAACACCAAAGTTCAATCACTGGTTTTAAAATAAAGCTCCTGGGACCTTTCTTTCTAGAACCTTCCTAAGCAGTGTTGACATGTGCTTCACCATTTCCTTGCCTCTCCCCCACCTCACCAATGATTTTCTTTCCCAAATTTCCCATTAGCATGAACACTAATCACTTCTGTTTCTCATGATCAAACATTGGCTGCTAGATTATTGATCTTTTCTT
The DNA here is from genome assembly GCA_004026885.1 of Lyroderma lyra. NCBI lineage: Eukaryota > Metazoa > Chordata > Mammalia > Chiroptera > Megadermatidae > Lyroderma > Lyroderma lyra. The sequence continues at coordinate 134,678 of PVJL010002812.1, forward strand.
TTTGATATAATAGGGCTGAGAGTTTTCTTCTCTGTAAGGACTCTGGAAATCTGAAATGGGTCACCATTCTTACTTTTGAATGGAGTAATCAGCAGTGTAAAGGTCTTAGCAATCACTGGAAGAAAACAGTAGTTCTCAGATGATTTGAAACTTTCTTGAACTTATAATACCCTTGAAAGCGGTTTTCAAACAAATGTCCAAATGCCACATATTTGTAACTGGAATTGCTAATATAATGCAATTAAATATGCTTTATTAATGCGCTATGTGGATTAATCAATATAAAAGTACTTGGTCTCCTTTCATCTGTAGCTATTTCCTAAAACTGTGAAGTATTCACTAAGGCTCACATTTATTTATATCCGTATCAGAGGGATAGAAATAAAGTATATATATTTATATATGCTTTATTTAAGCATCTATTACATGCTTATTCTTTGAAACAAATAAAAGTAAATATCCTAATTGAATTCAATAATAAAAGGTTTGGGAAATTGTCATAGCTATGCATCATTAAAGTATATTCAGCTTGGTTACAATATTATACAAATGGGTTTATTAAACAGAATGTGGACAGATGATGATATATCAAAGGTGTTTTCTTTTTAAATCTACCTAAACTGCTTGCCACTGGTGACCAGAGGCCAGGTTTATTTAATATTAGTTTTTGTTTTCTAGGTCTGCATTTTGCTAGACACTAATTTTGGTTCTCACATTTTACATACTGGCTGGTTAGCACTGAACTCTCCTTAACTCAGGATGCATAGGAAACAAGGCTCTTTTGATTATAATGGCATGAAACAATCTTCATGTACCTAGTCTTGCTTTCACTGGTATTTTTGTCCTTGTTTGTTTGCTATTGAAAATTTATAAATCTACAAAACAGTGATTTGAATAGTCAGACCTATGTACTGAGAAGGTTACATGTTAAAATGGTTATTTGAGTAGAAAAGGAATAGCTAGCAGCCAAGGCTTACTAGGAAAATTACCCTCTCATTTCTGTTTTCTATAAAATGGCTATGATAGAAGCTGATAAAAGGAGACCACCTTCTTACAATTCTCTCTTCCCCTGTCACAAACCACCTCTAACACATGCCCACATAATTGCTGTTGCTGTTATTTCAATCACTCACTCAACTATTGAATAATTACTTATTTAGTTTTTTTTTTTTTCAAGATATGCTTACTGACACATTATATTGTGTACGGCCCTATTCTAAGCGTTAAGGATCATCCGAAAAGATACTAGGCAAAAAGAAAACCTAAAAACAAAAACAAAAACACTCCCACCTGGAGGCAGTGGCAGGACCAGCCTCTCAGGGAAAAGCAGTTGAAGCAGAGTAAGAAAACACAGATGGGCCAGTGGGGAGGCAGGGATGCTCTTTCAGGTCGAGGAATGTTTTTGTGAGATCACATTTGAGCAGAACCCTGTGCAAATTAGGACTGAAGATGTGAGCCATGCATTTGACCAGAAAATGTGCATTACAGACAGAAGAAAAAAGGAATTCAAAGGTTCCAAGGATGAGTGTTGCTGGTAAGCTGAAGATACGGCTCAAAGTTGGCTGGAGAAAATGAGTGATAACAGAAAGAAAGGTGGTGGATGTTGATTGAATATATGTGGATTAGTCAGAAATGGGTTTTTTTCCCCCAAAATCAATTGATAATTATTTCATCTAGCAACCTATACTTTTCTAAGGATAATACTCCTTCCCATTCTTCTCTCACTATCCTAGTTTGCCTAATTCAGAATTTGAATAGACAACTATATGGGTATGTATATTGTTCATAATCTCAATTTTGTCATTTGAAAAAATGTATATTCCTTAAAAAAATTAGAACATACCTTAATTTATGCAATTTGGCTTGGTGATCTGACTGCCTCATTGAACGTGTAATAGAGGATTGCTGCAATCATTGCAAAGGTTAATGTGTGCGTGATCATTCCCAATCATAAATTAACACTGAGTGTCTGGAAATTTGATGGTGTGCTGCCATAAAAATTATAATCAGCGATCTTTTTGATATATTACAATGTCTTCAAAACATCATTAATGAAAAGGAAAAATTCAATACTAGTGGATTCACATTTCAGAAAAAGCCTTGCAAATATACGCACTTTGCTTGGTAGCTTGGTCATCTTTATATAAGCATGTTTGGTGAAAGCGTTGATTAATATGATTTGTTTTATCCTAATACTTTAGGAAAGACAGGGTATGGGCACTGTTAGTGAGGAAATAGAATTTATCAGTTGTAGGTTCATTTATTATCCTTCAAAGTTAATTTATGTATTTGAGGACAACAGTCTGATTAAAGATTATAAGTGAATTAAAACTGAAGTGGATATTTTACACGCTACTCTTAAGACTTTACCACAAATCTTAGAAACAGGTGAAAATTTCTTTGTATTGAATAAACTTCATGGAACACTGTTATATGCAAACTTTTCTTTCTATGTTTGTATTACTAATGACCAGTTAAATCCTCTCTTGAGATTCCATCCTGTGATGACTAGTAAATACAGAAGTGAATGTTTTATTTGTATTATTTAGACATTGTTTTGACACCTTAAATCTTCATGTCGCTTAGATAATGTTCCAGGTTCTTGTCAATTAATAACGTTTGTTTTTGTAAATCTGTTGAATCCCAGAAGAGAAGCAATTATTTCAATTTCATTTCAGTTTGTTTCAAAATGCCAGTGTAGTCTCACAAAATATTATTTTTCTTCATTCCTTTTCATCCTTCACCATATTCCATTTATTGCTTCTTTTAGTCGAGGCAAACAACTAAAATTGTATCTGACTTTGAGGAGACTAAATACCAACAATTTGAAATTGAGTAAGAGATGATTATTCTTACATAATCCTAATTAAACTGCTAACCTAATGTATTACTTTGTTTGGAAATCCATATTTTGCATATGTTATCTTTATCATTGTAGGTAAATGAAACATTGATAGGAAACTGTGCAAACATTCTTATGACTATATGTCTGTTTTTATTTAGAAGGCTTCAAAGATCATCATTTGGACTTCAGTTTATAAAATGTATGCTGCTTAAATTAATATTTTTGAGGTGGCATGTTGTATTTTAAGTATTAATGTGAATTTGGCATTGTCCTCCATGGCATGTCTGTGTTTAGTTTAACATAACTTTTAATTATTAAATAATTGCCCATAGTTACAATTAAAGCTCTAGAAAGATACACCTTTTTAATTCTGTGACACAGTCATTCAGAGAAGGCACAAATACTCCTGGTATATGAAAGAAATATTTTCTGTGAGTCTTTGTACATAAATAAAGTATGAATAGTGTATATAATAACTGATTGAGAAACAAGGAAAATCCCCTGTAAATACACAGAATTCAATTTGCCTATGAATATACATGCTGTAAGGTAATGGCAGGATGGAAGGCAAATACATATACATGTATATAATATATATAATAGTCTTTATATAAAAAATGGTATTTTATTATTCTTACTTAAGTGTAAAATGAAGAAGCAAGACACTTACCTCAAAAGGGATTTCCAAACAATGTGAGATAAAGAACTTTGCAAGTGTCAAGTACAAAAATGCTTCTAATAATAACTGAGATATACTCACTAAAAAAACAACTTGATATTTTTCCTCATGTGAAAAGACAGTATTTTATTTCTGTGTAATTATTAAAGGAATCTTAAAGTCATGCATTAGAGTCATATCCTTGTTAAGAGAAAAACTATGGTTGTTCACAAATAACTATTGCTTTGCTATTTAATTTTTTTGTATCAGTTAATGAAAAGCATGTTTTGAACTACTGAATTTGGGTCTACATATTTATTTGTTTTCAAATGTAGTAAGTCTTGGCACCTATACACAATCATTAGACTAAAACCAGGAATTTCTATATTCTTTCTTTCCTTTTATTAATTTCCTCCTACCCTTGGAAAGCACAAGTATTGTTGCAGAATACCAATGAGTTAATAAAGGCTATATTTTTTATATTCACTTTACTCAAATGCAAAAATAGTTTTTCTAGTTCAGCTTTTTTAAGCAATTCAGTATCAACTTACAGTTTAGTCGAATGAAAAATACCTTAAGAGTGTTTCTACTTCATTATTCAACTAAGCTCAAAGATATTAACCTTCAGTCATTAAACCTTAGGGCAGAGCAATGGCCATTTATTACAGGATTTAATTAAGCTCTATTTTAGAAATTTCTTACTATGTATAGGCCACACACTCTTTAAATTTGGAATATATTTTTCCAATTAAAGAAAAACATTAATACTCCCTCACATAAATTTTCATGTAACATGGAAACAATTTGATTTCTATTTAATGTCTCAAAGAACAACAGCTCATCTAAAAATTTTAGACATGCTCTACCCAATGTAATCATATTCAATTCCTAACTTAGTCTTTACTGTTCATATTGTATAAGGTACAGTCCCTTTATTTTACCCACCCACACTAATTATTTTTAAGCTAGTTTGCATATTTTCAATATGCTTTATTTGGATTGAAGAAAAAGAATTAGTGTGTTACGTTTTCACTATTCTTTCAAATCTCTAGTGGCTCAAATGTGATTCTCCCTTGAAGAGGTCTTATGTATAATAAATATTGATTTTTTAAAAGATATTTAAAATAGTTGATATGAGTCATGAGCTGTGCAGTCGACACAGTAAATAGTGTGATGGAGTGTATAAGATGGAAAATGTCCAACAATACTCATTCATATTCAGTGTAAGTAAAATTCTTTCAAATTGTAGTCCAAATATGCTTTTTAACTAATTGCTATTATCACTAAACAATGATCGTGTTAAATAATGTCATTACTCTAAAAAAAGGAAAACCTTGCATATCACTGAGAATTTCATTTCTTTTTGCAGTTTAGTTAGGTCGACTTTACCCAATTTAATTTTGTACCTCCTTAAGAAATAATTTAAATCTACAAAATAGTATGCATAGAAACTGTTTTAAATTATTTGAATTATAATTGTGTAACCAAACTAGAAAACTTGAAGGGGAAAATGTATTGACAAATGATGAAAATCTGTCTGGATAGTATGTAAAGACCTGCATGTTATGCATGGGTAAATAGGTTTTATACTTAGAACCAAGGGGAATATCTTCTTTATTCTTTTCACTTGATTCTAAATATGCATATAGAAAGAGGTAGATATAGAGATAGAGCTAGACATATGTGAAGAACTGAAGGGAACTTTGGAATATTATGTATGTGTCATTATCTTGATAAAGCACATTTGATCTTGCATAAGGAGAGGGAGGATAAAAAGTATTTTCTTAAAGTAACCAATTTTAGAACATAGCTACAACTTTTTAATTTGAAGATACTGTATTATCATTCGTGATTTCATAAATTAGGGAAAATAGCTTAAAGGGATGGTAAAAATTTAGGAAAAAGAGCGAAGTGTAAAAGTAGATCTTTTATTTGAAAGGCATCTCTATTTCTGTGACACCACCACAAACCACCTCTCTTTCTTTCCTTCTCTCTCTCTCTCTCTCTGTCTCTCTCTCTCTCTTGCTGTCTCTTCAAGTCTCAAGTTAACTTCCCTATTTGAAGTGAAGTTCTCACAGTGTAAGTTAATAATTTATCTTATACTATAAATCAGTCATAAGGGGTTTTTTTTCCAGTATGATTCATTTATTGATGATGAGGTTCTAGACTTACGTTTTTCTTGATCAAAAAATCATGGAGTGCAGAGAGATAATGGCAATGGTGTGGAACCAGCCCAATTCATATCTCTGACCTTCCTACCAGTCTCAAGGTGTCTTCTGTATGTCCTTACTTGTAGGGCTTCGGTTCAGCTAGACTTCAGGTGATTTTCTATGATGGTAGTTCTGTAGTTTAGTTGTAATTTTGATTGATATGAGAAAAGGCAAGCACAGTGTTTACCTCTCCACCATCTTGACTGGAAAATATAATCCAGTGAGATGCTGTTTTGATCCAGGGGTTACATAATGAGGACCTGGACTACATTTGTTGAAGTAGGAATGGAGAGAGGAAGACAGCATGTAAGATCTTTAAAAGTTAAAATATATGATCAAAAAATGTTTTACCTCTAGTTGCCTTACATTCTGCCTGATTCCTCTTTATTTGTCTCTACTCATAAATTTAAGAAGGGATTAACTTTCAATGTCAAATATAACTCAAAACATAATTTAGCCAGCATGATGACTTAAAAGAATGCATGCTGTATACAGTAACGAGCATTCTTGTTTGTCTTCGGAGAAAAATTTCAGGAATCTTGGTTTACTTTCACCCCAGTACAAATGTCTGAGTCAAGCTTATTCTAAGCACTAGCTTTCTAGATTTTTTCAAAAATTCTGTCTACTCTGTTTCTCTTCTGTCTGCTTATGGCCGAAATATCCCACTTAAATTCCCCTGGCCACCTTAAGCTCAGCAAAGCACCTGCCCTAGTTTCCCTTATTCACACACAGCAACTGTCTGCCCCTCCTGAATTGTTATAACATTAAACTACAGTTCTTCCCATTGTATTCTACTCTCATTTTCTGGCCTAAGATTCACTTTTGATCTGCTATACAGATTGACATTCAGAACCATCATTGTCTCCTAAGCTTGCCATCAATATCCCTTGCATAAATGTTGCCAAAATAATTAAATCATAAGCACCTACACAAACAACTAAGATTTTATAGTAAGCTTAGAAAAGGTCATTTTGTGTGTGTGTGTGTGTGTGTACTGGAGGTGCCAAAAAATGTATACACATTTTAAGAGATGTTATCTATGTATTACTTTTCAAAGTTGAGTTGAATTATGGTAGCATTGTGTAGTATGATTTTCACTCAAAAGATGGTGTTAATCAAATGAATGCAACAGGCAGGACAGTCAAAGAAATGGCAGAACCACGGTTGTCATTCAAGGAGTGCAAGACAATTTGGATAGGACAAAGGAGTGCCAGGACAATGGATAGGACAAAGAGGTGTGGTTGAGTCACCCCATGTTCACCTGACTTAACACCCCTTGACTTCTACCTATGGGTGACCTTAAAGGATATGGTGTGCTGCAGAAAACTGGCTATTCTAGTGGTACTTCAGGAAGAAATTCAAATGGCATGCCCAGTGATACAAGTGGACATGTTGGTCAACATTACTCAAGCAGTAGTTTACTTTAATCAGAAGTGTCTGGATACTGATGGTAACCACTTTGAGCACCTCTTGTAATTGCAGAAGTCAAGTGTGACTTGTGTTCATCTTTCCTTATTGGTACATATTGAGTATTACAATTTTAATACAGGCTTTTCCTTTCTTAAAATGCATATATATGTTTTTGGCACCCTCTGTTTGTCATACAATAAGCAAAAGCATAAAACCATGAAGGAGAGAGAATCATCACTAACAATAAATGGTTATTGTGCACTTACTGTAGGTAAGCCTTGTTACATAAACAAAAAAGAAAACAGTAAAATGCATGATTTGGGGAGATTTGCAATCTCATTGAAGAGATCAAATGTGTATATATTAAAAAGAATAAATAATGTTTAAGAAACAGTGGAAAGAACACAACATACAGAAAGGAAAATTGGATTCAAGTCCAATTCAACAGCTTACTGTAATTTTCAAGAGAACATTTAGCCTTTTTTATGATTTATAAAATTGAGAAAATAATACCTGGTTTTATGAGTTCCTTCAAGGCTAAATATAAAATGAAATCACACAGTTATTCAACAAGTACATGTTAAATGAGAGACTCTGTCCCATACATGATATTAAGGAGTAGAGACACAGTGCAGAATAAGAAAACCCAGCTTCACAGTATCTCAGAGCTTATATTTCTGAGAGAAAAAAGATGCATGAATAAATATAAAGTGAAAGGCAAAAGAGTGAGACAACCAGTGCTAAGAGCCTAAGAAAACAACATGGCTTGATTAAGGAACAGAGAGAAGGCCAGTGTGACTGGAATACTGTGATAAAGTAAATAATATTGCAACAAAAGCTGGAAAGTTAAGCAAGGGACAGTAAATAACAGCTCATGTGGCTTAAATTTTTCTTTTTACCAGGCAATGTATTAAGTACATTTTATAGATGAATACTCTTATTACAATAACTCTATTAATCAGATTTTACAAGTTAGAAACTGGTATCTTGCTCTACGCTACATATTGGGTGGAACCAAGATTTGAATTTAGACAGTCTGATTCCAAACTTAATGTTGTTTCCCAGAGGGAGGAGTGGGTTAATTAAAGATGAAAGTGAAGAAGACAGAAGAGAATGAGGTGGCAAAGAAAAAAGGGAGTGGAATCTCTAGAAGGAGCAAGAGAAGAAAAAAAACAGCTTAAAGATTATGACTTTAAGAAAACCAATCTAGCGCATGTATTATATACTCTAATTAGGGAAAAGTTATATATAAGGACATGTATGCATGCAGAAAGGAAAATATAAACATTTGCTTGTCTTGAGATGACCATAACATATTTTTAAAACACAATTCATAGACTGATATGTATAGAATAGTTTTGTTTCAGTTAAAAAACAGTATACACACACACAAATATATATATATGTGTATATATATATGCTTACATAGTATATATGTATATAGACAATCATGGAGAAATATACACATCAAATTTAATAGCACTGCAAATCTCTAGGAAGGAGTTGAAAAACATATTAAAAAATAAAAAATTTAAAAATAAAACAGTAGAAGGGAGAATATAAAACACAAGTCACTTTCCTTGTTATCTGTCATTGGGTTTATTTGTAAAATATATGGTGCATCAAAAAACACAAAGAAGCACAGGAGTTTGGCATTAGCTTGGGCTATGAGATGTGTTTTAAAGTTGTGGAATAAACACTATGAAAAGTAATTATCACTTTAGATGTAATCATGTGGCATTGACTTCATTCACTGTGAATTGTTAACACTGGGTTTGTAAACTGCTGCACGTAAATTATGGAGTTTTTAAAATCTTTTCCGAGCATCATTTCTTTTTAAATTTTCCAATTTTTTACCCCTAAACCCTTGGATAGCCAATGCACAATTCTTGCATTGTAACTATCATTGCTTTGGTTTTCACCTGTATATATAGAAGTTTCTCTGGAGAGATTTGTCCTAGAGGACTGTCCTCTCCTAAGTGACAGGAAATGGCTTTTTAGTTAATTATTTTAGTGATCCTTGCTAATGTATTCTTATTAATGCATATATAGCTCTATTTAACTAAAATAATACTTTATTCCAATTCTTACTTTTAAAATAAGTCATTTCTGATTTGCTTAAAAATAATTTCAGTGGTGGGAATGGGAGCAGAGTGAATGAAGTTATGCATAAAATGAGAGTAGGCATAAGCTGATCACTTTAAACCTGGGTAACAAATAAATAGACTATACTACAGTATTTGCTATTTCCATATATGTTTCAAAATGTCTTAAAGAAACTAAAAAGAGAAAACAAGAAACAGAAGTATTAAAAGACTTAAGAGAAACCATTCCAACTTTTAAATTCCATTATCATGGTGTTCAGGGCAGAGCTTAGTAGAAATATTGGAGAAAAGCTGAAAACGGTGATGAGATTTATGAGAGTATCCCTGGATGTTTTGAAGAAAATATACATCAACATAAAACTTCCAGAAACAGTGTCTTAATCAAATACATGATTATCTTTTAACTGTGAAAGATGTCTGGAGGTGGGCAGTTGGGGCTAGCCAGCAGCCCCATGATAGTGCCTCTCTTCCTGATCTTCTGTCCTTAGTGTGTGGCCTCTGTCTTCATGAGCACAGGATAGTTTCTATACCTCAGAACACCACAAGCACATTTCAGGCATTAAGAAGAAAGAGGAGATAACAAAAAGGAAAGAGTAGTGCCTACAAGGGAAAACAAAGCTATCCCTGGCAGACTTCCTCTTCAGGTTCATTGTCTGGTGTGGGTCATGTGAAAACTTAGTTAAAAGAGAATCTTTTAGACAATTTTAATTTTGAGCTAGGAACATTGGCACTCCCCAGAGAAATCAAAATGATGCTAGTGAGGAGGAAACGGAGAATGTACATTGGGCAGGCAGGGAGCAGTACTTGCCACCCACAGTCCACCTCTTTGGCTATACAACACCCTCAGGTAAACTTCTTCCCAAACATAGACCATAATCTTTCCTTCTCACCTTCCTTGTGAGAGACAGTGGACTGAAATCTAATCTACTTTTTATATCTCACCCAAAGTTCAGAATTTTATTCTTATCTGAAACTGAACTTTATTGTTAGGATTTCTGTAATCATTTTATTAAGATAACAGTGAAATGCTCATAGATTACTTATTCAGGAGGGGCATTCAAAGGAGTGTGCAGAAGAAAAATCTGGTTTCTAAAAAACCAAGGAGCAGACTATTGAAAAATTCAAATAAGAGACAATTAGGTAATGTGAGACTAAACCCAAAAGAGTGGAATGTTAAAGAACAGTTTTGGTCATAGACCTCACCAGACCTAAAAAATATTGAATGAATGGCAGAAAGTCAAGCAAAGAGGGTTAATGAGAGAGAAAGCAATGATGATAAAAAAGTTCAAATGTGTGATTAATAGAAAAGGAAACCTCTCTATTTGTCTTCCCTATAACTTCTATTGTCTCTATAAAAAAATGAGATCACAATGTGTATAATATTTAAAGGAAATATTAATATACTCTCATATCAGAATGCTGTTCCTCAATTTACAAAGACTGTTAATGATATAAACAAATATTGTGTATTCAGTGCTTATTATGGGCCAAGTTCCATACAAACCATTTCAACATTATCTCATTTAATTATCATAACAGTTTAATAAGAAAGGAAATATATTCCCTTCTTACATATGCAGAAGTTATCTTGGAAAAGATCACATAACTTCAATATAAACTCAGTTGCATTGCTATAAAGGACATGTTCTTCTTTCTCTTTGTATCTGCCACACATACATTTGAAATTACATATATACACATTTACATTTTTATAGATCTTTTAAACATGGAAGCATCTCTAAATTTTAATATGAATTTGGAAAGTACATTGGAACGAAATTTCTTTCTAGGGATCTTTGACTACTCTTAGCACTTTCCTTCTGACTCGCATACTCTATGTGCCAGAGCAAAAAGAATTTCAACCCATGATATTAAAACTCTGGAGAATTTATGACCTCAAATATAAAATATTGTCAGTACTGCCAAGAAAACAGAGAGCTGGGGAAAGGAAAGTTTCTAGTGGAGATAAAGGCTATCAAAGCATAAAGTCTCTTCTTAAGTCAAAGGTTGTGTGTTAACACAATTTATTAACAGGCTTCAGGAACTAGAGCTTCAGGAATTGAAGTATAGATTCTGTACCACCAAAGACGTCCTCTCCTTTTATTTCCCGTCCTTCCTTGCCTCTGCTTATCCTTGACTGTGACCCTCATTCATTCCATCAAATTAAAAAGAAATGTGGACTTAGTAAGGACAGACTTTATTCACAAAAATTTTTGAAAAAAACAGGAAATGAACTATTGCAACAGGGAGAACACTCTGACCATAAGATCTGAAATATGTATATTTCTCTACATGTATATATCTCTCAAGTTTGTGTTTATGGTGTGTGTGTGTGTGTGTGTTTAATGTATGTTTTCAGAGATTACATACTCTGGAGATGTATAACTATACATTTTACCTGAACAAAATTATTATAGAAAAGGCCTTTATTTCATGACTTCTCCTTTAACTTTCCCAGTAGTGTTAAACTGTGTAAAAAATTGTTGACTATATCAAACAAATACATTATTTTTATTAATTTTTTATAGAATAAAAGAAAAACATTTATGATTTTCCTGTGGCCATTTGAGACATCACAACGATAATGTTAGTTATAGAATACATGCTGAAAATTGTTTTTCCTAAATTTTAAGAAGTGTTATTGAAGGAGATTTATTCACCTGATTAAAAGAGGAGCATCAATATCCAAGAACAATACAAGGTTGTCGCTTCACTATCTGTTATTTATCAAGGAAGACTACAACATGTTAAGTTAATATAGAAAATAAGAATACGGTTTTAATGTATCTTTGTTCTTTCCAAAGTGAAAGAATAATCTAGGGATTACAGATTCATACATAGAAAGTTATTCTGGTGAGCCATAGCATCTCTGGTATTTGAGTAGATTACATGGAAGGTAAAAGAAAATAATAACTTCTTATTTCTGGTTAAGGTTAGGCTGAATAGACCAAGATTGGTTTATTATTATTATAGAAAAAGAAACCAACATCTATTTTTGCACTTAGTATTTGGCAGTAAAAATTCACAAAGTTCTTTAGCATATTTTCTATTTTAATAGACCAAGCATTAAAACTGACCCAGTCTTGGCAAAATTTAAAATAATTTCTTTGCCTTTTCTTCCTAGATTCATTATTTACAGAAATTATAATTTAAGACAATTAAATTCTCATTGAGAAACCTACCACTTTCTGTATTAATTCTGATTTTATTATTCATGATTTTATTTCACATTCTGAAAACATCAGATACTTTAGGATAAAACCACTCTCTTCTACTCTTAAACAAAAGCACATTTGCTTTGCAAACAGTTTTTCTTGTTTGCCAATAATTATTGATCCTAATATGTTTTTAATCACCTATGTTAACAGGACTTTTGGTAACTAACTTCTACTTTGCGGATTGAAATGTGATTTAAATCTGTCTGAAATGCCCCCAAAGCTAATTAGTGCTAATAATATCATGCCCTATAGCTATTCATATTCTTTTCATAACTTCTTCAAAAGACAAAAATGAAGACATTTGCAAACATGACCCAAAGACATAGCTACTCTATAACATATAAAAATAACAATCAAAGAAATATGTTTTAAAACAATGTGTGATAACCTATTTTAGCATTTCATACTAGTCAAAATTAATTCAAGCATGTGAAGATAATAACTTGATTTAGTATCAGTTCAAAGTTTCATTCTATTAATATAAAAATTTTGTCAGAAATCTAAGTTAATCTAACTGAACACACACTTTTACATTTTTATAATTCTATGTGAGTAATGTTAGGTTAATTTATTAGTGAAACACTATGAGAAGATTAGAAGTTTCATATCAACTAATCTTTTAGAATAAAAATACAGATTTAAAAATAAAATAAAATGTATAATTCTATTATGTTGTACTCTTTTAAAATCATGGTAAATATTTGCTTTAAAGCATATATTATCAAGATAGACTGAAAATTTGGCCAAATCACTTTGATTATATGGCCTTAGTTTATCTTAGAAAATGCTTATTTTTAGTAAGAAAAGGTTTAGGTATATATCGACACTTTTTGTTGTTGTTTCCAAAAAAGTCTACCACATTAAATTATTAGAAGTTCAATTTCTTTATTTTCTGGATTTAATCTACAAAATCATATTATGTATACTTGTAGCACCTCTAGCATCTTTTGACCATGACTTTAAGAAGATATGGAGACTTTGATTAATATGTGGGTCCTTTTACAAACTTGACTAGTCAAATGACTTTAAAGGTAGTTAATATGCAAAGGTTTCTTTGTAATTACTTTGACTAAAAGACAGTTTTATGTGTACTTAAATAGCTTTATAAAGCTAATAAAGTAAAAGTTGGTGCAGTCATTTTTAAGACCTTTGAAATGTCCTTACTTGTAATATCAACTAGTTTAGCATATGGCTTATTTTCATGGGACATAACATCCTAAAATAATAACTTAAGTAAGAATGGTAGTTTGCTTCCTATAAAGGAAACCTGGATATAGGAAACAAACAGTTAATATTGGGGCTCTGCATCCTCACTAATCAGGCTCCCCTCATTTGTCCATCATTCATCGCTGAGCTCTGACCCTCATCCTCCTGGTCTGCAATGGCCTCTTGCGCTGAAGTCACTAGAGCTGAAGGCCAGGGAAGATCATAGAAAAAAAAGAGGAAAAAGCAAACATCCATGCCTCCAGAGACACTTTCAAAAAGCTTTACAAAGTACTATACTTACATCGAAGTAGTTAAAACTGAGTCCCAAGGTCACAAATAATTTGAATGGAGAATAAAGGGTTTTATAGTCTTTTAGACTTACGATAAAAATTACGATTTTTACTGCCAATGAAAAAGGAAAAAGGGGCATTTAGTGGTAGCCTCTATTATAAAAAATTGTCTAAGTTAAATCTAAGTTGAACACTACATGTAAATCAATTACTTAGTTGAACATTTTAAATTTGAATCACAAAGTAGAAATGTTATCCAAAAGGACTAATTTTCTTAATTATTTTAAGAACTTAAAATAGCAAACATTCATAGAATCCAAATATTAATAACCTAATATGATTTGCTTCAATATCTTTATGTACAATTCTGAATCATTTCAGTGTAAAAAAGTGCATACTCATTAATGAAAAACCTTTGGTATCATGGTTAGTATTTTCGATGACCTCCTTAGGCCATGTTTGCTGCTGCTTTTACAAGTAGATGAAGTTCTTAATGACCAGGCAGGTCCAGATCAGGCTGCTGACTGGGTTGTACTCTGTGACACTGATGGGATTCACTGAACCCCATGTATTGTCCCCATGTGGATGTGGTTCACATTCTGTATTGCCTAGATTTAAATTACTAACTACCTGATTGGTGTGACCACTTATGGGAAATGAAACTCAGCAAACTCCACCATGATGACACATAATTGATCAGACTTTATAACTGTCTTCCCATATTAAAGAACTTTTTCTCTTACGGCTTTGTCTTTGTTTCAACCTCTAATGCCATTCCACTATAAGAGAACTGTAAACGATTACCTCAAGCTTTTGGTTGCCAAGATGTTCTTCAAATAGATGCTTTTGCCAACTTTATGGATAAACAGTCTGAATGTGAGTTGTACGCACTTGTATGGGACTCCCTACTAAGAACTGAACTTTTAGAAAATAAATGGTCAAAAAACTCATGGTCTATACAAAGGTGAAAAAGCTATTCCATCTGTTCTGTTTACTTCAGGCTGAAATTCTACAACTTGCTGTTTCTCACGAGTGTATCACTGTTGAAGTCTAGCAAGTGGCAAATACCTAGTTTTATGAACAGTAGAACCAAGTAGCCTATTGTTTTTATGTTTCAAGGGATAGGGAGAAAGTTACTTCTGGAAAGAGACAAATGTAAAATGTGGCAAGCAGTATATAAATTTACCTTTTTTCCCCCTAAATTATTTTTCCCCTAAATTTCAATTATATTACATATAATTGAATGCAATCACTGCTTTCTCAATATCCAACTTTGGCCTTACTTCAGGATGCTGTTAATAACAGGGAAAGAGGTTCACTTGCTAGACTCTCACCTAACATATTTTGGAAACCTTTTCTGGGAGCCCATTTTTAGTAATTGGGGTCTTTTGATTTCCTAAGGTAACAAAGAAAATGGAAGATTCCAGCATACAGAAAGTTAGCATAATTTTAATACTCAAAAATTTTGACTATCATGAGCACTATTGGCAGTAATTACTTTTGTTTGATTCAAAAATGGCCATTGTGAACAAAATTTATGAGAGAAAAAAAGAGAAGTCTTCCACTGTTGTGGAATCTCACAACCCCATCCCAGTTTCGGCCTTCTCTGATCACTATTACAATTAGGGCTCTTTTCACAGGAAAGATTCTTGCTTTGACTATGGCCTTGACTTTTACATCCAAGATGCTTGGCCTGAGAGATTACCAGATAATGTCCAACCTGTGGCATAGGATGGCTTTGAATGCCACCCAACACAAATTCTTAAAAGATTATGAGATATTTTTGGTGACTTTTTTTTTTTTTTAGCTCATCAGCTATTGTTAGTATTAGTGTATTTCATGTGTGGACCAAGATAATTCTTCTTCTAGGGTGACCCAGGGAAGCCAAAAAGTTGAACACCAATAATTTATACCTTTTTCTTAACTATCAGCAAATACTCTTTGAGTGGTCACACACAACTGTACAGCTCTTGATGAGAAGTTTGGAAAAGCTTTATGGACATGTTCCTTATGGACAAAGTTAATGTGATTGACTAAGACTTCATAAAATTGGGAGACTTGAAGTAGAGTTATATACTTTTTCTAATTCCTTTTAATTTTTTTTCTATTTCCTACATTGTCATATAATTTCTGATTATGAATCTGATATACTTTTATTGATTTGAAATTTATCCCCAAATTTAAAAGAAACCCTCTCTTTCTTCTCTGAGGAAATGGAATTGATTTTATTTTGCACTTCTTATCTCAGTTTATTAATGTGATTTGTATCTCATTTAATGACCAACGTTCCTTCTGCTCAGTGTTTTTCTGACTGCTGCTACTTGTGCATTTCCTGTTTGAGATATTCTAATTTTCCTTTGAAAATTCTTCCAACTCCTGTGAAGAGTATGAAAAAAAATGGTGTATTTGTAGAGGCTGCATCTAGAACCTCTACCCAGGCAGTAAAAGCACTCTAACAGGGGAATTCCATTAGGAATGCATTAAAAGCTGAAAAACACTAGTCAGTGTTTAAGTGAGTCTCTCGAGAGTATGAGAAAGAAAAGCAATCTCCTTGATTCAGGTTCTAAAAAGGACACTTCAGTGTCTCTCTACACAGGTACTGTCAAATAGCCAATTTGCAAAAATGTCACTTATCATACTTTGCTCCCATGCTAGAGGTCTGCCTCTCTCTCAAAAAATTATTTCCACTTTTCTGGGTTTCACTGATACAAAAAAATTTTGCAATTTTGGATTGTATAAGCTACTCTTCCTCCTTAAAGAAACAAAGAAACATCTCTGAAGCTTATGGAGAACATTTTTAAAAATACAGGTTTAGAAGAAATCATCTAAAACCCAGCAATTGAATCCCGGTACTCTTATCTGTCAAAGCAGATTCATAATATTTATTTGATAAGGTAGCTAGAATTAAACTGAAAATGTTTTTAAAGTACCTGGCATAAAAGAAAAACTAAAATAATAAACAGTTTATTTTCTTATGTATATATTTTTTGAGTTAGAAGGATACCTTTCAAAAGAAAAAGTGGGAAGAAGAAAGGAAAGACTGGAGTGAACGAAAGTATAGCTTTTATTTCTATTTGTGTTCCTTGCATTTGGTTTGTTTGTATCAGCTACCACCAGTCCTGTTGTCTTCTGGGAGACACTGCTATTCGCTTGTGGAGCATTTCCTTCTCCACCACAATGTGAGCCTACTGGGGCTCACAATTGCAGTGCATCTTGGAATTTAATTAAGAAACAAAGTCACAAGGGACAGCATCAGGAGCTGACACAACCCTATGAAAGCTTCCAAAAGAAAATCCATAAATTCCTGAAAATGGGAAGACTCATCTCGAATTAATACTCTGTCCTTTCTTCAGAGAAAAGTGTTACTCAAAATCCCACCTACACTATCTCTAGGCATTTTACTATTCCCACATTTCAGTTTAAAATTCACTTAACTCCATCAGATACTGCTAGTACTGCTTCTATGTCCCTATGTTCCTGTTGATTATTTCTCAGTCAACAATCATGTATTATAATTCTCATATTCATTTCTTTCTATTAACACTTTCTCTTACATGTAGTAATCTGGAAATGACACGTAATAATAGCATTGTTTCTCATTACTGGATTCTCTTTATGGTATTTGATTGCTGATGCCTTTTATTCATCTGTCTGCCTTGATACCTTACTTTCTTATGAGTGTTTCTGATAGCTGGTAAATATATAGCTGCTTATCTTTTTTTTTATTCTGGCATCTACCTAGCAACATTTTTACTCCTCTGTGCAGTTCCCACTCCCCACACCCACCAGCCAGTATCCAAGCTTTACTCTCTGTTCCCTGTCCTATACTTCACATCCTAAACCACAGATGTTTGGAGAACCAGGAAGTCCATGTGAAAGACTAAGCACGTGCTGTTCCATGTAAACCCAGACCTTCTGCTTCCTGCTAATCACTGTGTTCATTTATTTTGCATGCCCTGATGAAAGCATCATTTTGTTTTTGCTTTATCAAGAAATGGGGGGCATGTCAGAAAATAATGTAATTTATAGTGGAAGCACTGTCTTGGTCTTTCACACACTAGCAATGTAATCTCGGGCAAGTAATTTAACCTCACTGAGCTTTTGTTTTCTCATCTGTGAATCATGAGTAACAATATAAATTTCTTGTTATAACATCATAACATACAGTGATAGTTAACAAACTTTTACCCTGTGGGACAGGAAAAAATAAACTTTTCTCTAGCCTTCTGTGTTCTTATCTTCAATCCCTGTAATAAAAGATAGATTAATAAAGTAAACAGAGTTTATTAGCATGTATATCTCATGTATCGATGGGAGATACACAGATAAAAATGAGTAACCCCCCAAGGTGGCTTAGAATTCCAGTTTAAACACTATCTTAACAGGGAAAGGGAATGGGGATGTGGACCTCATAGGAGAGAAAGTATCTTTAGAAAATATTAATAGACCCTTAGAAAAATAGTTTCAGGGTATGATAGTTTACGATAAAGTTTATAGGAGCATGTTGTCCACTTCTAGTGTTTTCTCCTATGATGTGTCAGTCTTATTCCTGGTTGATGAAACGCCCTGTAAGGGAATCTGACAGTTGAATTCCTTTTGAAGAATCTGTCTTTAGGCAGATAAGCGGAGCTCAGAGAAATGCTCTGCTTGCATTGCCATTTTTTAAGTGCCTATAGCTCAACATAATATATCAAAATGGCATGTCTTGGGGTGGCATAGTCCTCCTATACTTCACGACCTTCAGCTCACTAACTCACCTCTTGATTCCTCTCCCTCCTTCCTATATGCTTGTTTCTAATTCCTGCATATCTGGGGAGATAAAGTGGATGGGGGGACAGGAAGGTATGTGAAATCGGTTGATTGTGAATTAGAAAAGAAGATTTGGAGTCTTAATCCCTTTGCAAGAAGTATTTGAGTTAATCCTATTCCTTCTTTTTTTTTTTAACCCTAACTTTACTCACATTGCCTTTGAAGTAACTAGTGCATTCTGTCCCTGAGAACTTTTTGAGAAACTGAGGTGCAATTAGTATTGCTTCTTGTTGATGCTTTTCCAAGTAGTTTCTTTGCTTTCATCTCTTTGCATTTAAATACTAGTCAGTCTCTCTCACTTTTTCTTAATTTGTTGACATCTCTCAATCTTTAATATCTCCTTCCAAGTTCCTTAGTTCTTATGAGTTAGATCTGTTTATTTCTTTAGATAAGACATCTGGAGAGTTCTAATAAATTCACATCAATTTCTCATGTCATCTGGAATTCCAGGAAGATAATCTTTTAACCATTCTGCTCCAGAATCTATCATAAATTACATTCTGTGATTTCAGTATTTGATACACTTTGATGCTTGTATTTTTATAAGCTTGATCCATATTTCGCTTCTTTATTACACATTAATTATATAACAGCACATACTGAAAATGTGTTAGTGCTTTGGGAATTCAATGGAAAGTGTTTTGCTTCAGTTTGTTTATTGAAATTGTTTTTATTATGTATTTGTACTTAATTTTCAGAAAATAATGTGTTATAAAAATTTTAATTACTTTTTGTTACATAAGCAAAGAAAAATTTTATATGAAAGGTAGAATACAGTGTATGTGCTTCAGTCCAACTAAAATTTCTCTTGTGCTCCAGAATATATTCAGAGTCTAAACACTGGTTATTGAAATTTTGTTGAATTTTTTTTGTAGTGGGAGATTTGTATTCATAGTATAATTTCAGACTCATAGTGAGTATTAAATGTCATACTTTACTACACAAACACCAGTAGGGTGCATCTGGAGAAATACACTCTTCGCTTATCTACTCATAATAAGCTTAGGGAAATATCCTCTTTTTTATTGAAAATTATGCTAATTTTCAGGGCATTTTATAATTTACTTGGAGTATCAATCTTTATCTCTTGAACCTGCATTTCTAAGTCTGGAGTTCATCTCATGTACTTGCACTTCCCCTGCTTTTTCAACACCACTTTGTTACTGAAGACAGCATTCAACTTTGAGAGAGCTTTCCTAATAACTTTAAAAGACACATGAAGTAGATTTCCCACCAAAATTCCAAACATTTTAAAATAAATTTTTCCTTAGTAAGTATTAGAAGTATATTTAATTGCTACATTTTTATCTTTTTATAAAAATACCTCAAATGTGGATAACTGTATTGCCAAAATATGTTTATTTTCATTGAGACATACTCTGGAAAATTGCTTTTTTGCTTAGGAAGACTTTTTTTCTGCAATGCAATGGTGATTGTTGTAATATTCTATAAGATTTGTAGTCTGGTCATAAAAGATGTTTTTTGCTTTTTTGGTTGTTTTATTTTTTGGACACTGAAATCTAAGAACTCTGTCCAAGTGCCTTTGCTCCCTTGCCAAAACTTATATGAAAATTAGCAACTATTGAACAATAAAAGCACAAGATAAATAGAATATTTACTTTTTATGACATCTTGAAATCATATTTATAAGATTTGTTTACTGTGGAAAAATCAGGAAATACAAAATGAAATCACATACAGTCCCATCATCCAGAAATTCCTAGTGGTAATATATGAATGTATATCTTTTCAGACAAAACAATCATTCACTACAATGGCAGTTATTAGAGTAAGTTCTAGATTAGTGAGCACCTATTAAAAAGTAGTCATTATTGCAAGTTGACATTTTGGTACAAAAATATATAAAGATCATAGTATTGTAAATGTTTATAATTATTTGTATTAGTTTTGTTTTAATATATATTTTAGTGTTTTTGTTAATTAAAAATTTATTATACTTCTACATATATGAGGAACATTTCTTTATAGGAAAAAATATAGTTAGTTCAGTCAAATTACTATTATTGTTTGTCAGCTTTCACATAATTTGAAGTGAAGCAGTTCCCAGTAGAGCCAGAGAAACTTGGAGGGCTGTGAATATATATTAGAGAACAATGTACAATATAAGACTTTTTGTATAACCAAGGGTTTCTTCGAAAAATATTTAAGCCCATGTTTATTTGGCTCAAGCATAAGCTACATGACTAATTGATTTGTATAGAAGGAAATCAAGTTTTGAACGAGTGGATAACAATCTTCAAAAAGCTCCTTTAAATTTAGAAATCCTGTGATACTAAAATCTAAGTTTAATATCAAATTATGGAATCATAGATTATTAGAGCTGAAAAGAACATAGCGATTTATTTGCAAGGAATCTTGGTCTTCAAATACATACACTATAGGGCTCTCATGCCTTTATCCAAATATTACACTGTCAATAGAAAACGTTTGGAGTGCTGTCTAGTATTTGCTATTATCTATTTGTTAGAAATACATGTTTTCTCATGTTTAGCAAATACTTTTAATAGTTCTATGAAATAAGAATGTCTATATTCAGAATAATCAGTTACTCTATTTTAATTTTATTTTTACTGTGTTATGTTTCCAGTTATTTTTCCCAGAAAACTGTAAGAGAGGCTTCTGTACCTAATAATAATTTGGTATTTCAGTCTTTAGCTTTGAGCTCCTCTTTTTATGTTTGATAATTGAGATAGAACATAACCAGGCCTACCTCTTCTCTGTGTGCATTCACATGAGTTTTTCGCTCTGGTAAGATTGACATATTTTGAAGAGCATCTGTTAGGCTTTTGAGAGGTAACTGACCCTTTTATTTAGGTTCAAGATCTTTGATTTAGGTAAAATGATAAATCCTCTATTGTGCTAGTGTGCCAAAATCCTACAATCTCACAAGACTACTTTTGGTTTTCTTCAAGTCACTTGTTGCCCTAGAACCTCCTTGGAACTCATGAGTTATTATAACTCGATTCAGTTTTTAGGTATACACAAGACTCTTGACTACTTATTATCTCCAAGTGATCCAATCATTTCTTCCTACTTGATACACCGAACCGATTCCAAAAACATCTCAATGTCACCAATGAGGATTTGATTATGTAATTATTTGAAAATTTTCTATTATTCATAATTATCAAGATCTGCTAGTACAGTTTGTGAATAGCTGGTCAAGATGGCATCCTGTGTTTCAGCCCAGCTGAGATTCTAACAGAACATCGTTAACACTTTTACTGAATTAATTGACTTCAAGTTTTTCTTTCAAAGTGTGTCAAAAAGACACCAAAAATAAAAAGTTGATATTTTGACTATTTTATACATTTAATAACAACATTTTGACTTGCTTTGTATATAAATGAAATTATTTTTGTTTCATGGTAATAAATTTACCATTCTATTGAAGTTTAGTAAAAAACACTCAAAACATAAGAAATGGCATCAATTAGATTTAAGTATGGATAAATTAGAAACTAATGGCAATGGTGACATAAAAATTTTATTACAAAATGTTACACAATATGGCACACAAAACCTCTTGTTGATAGTGCAAGCTACAGGAAAACATAAAAATCTTGAAAATGCAAAAGAGTCTTAGAAACAGTTTCATATTGAATAACAATTTTACAATATTACAGTATTCATAGTTTTAAGCAAATACACTTAAGGTGGTACATTTTGTTAAAATAAATGATTACATTAAAGTATAAAATTTTTCTATTGTTCGTTCTTGAAAAACACAAAAATACAGAAAAACGCACATCTGCTTTTCTAAGCTTGATAAGCTGAGGTAAGCTTGAACACCACAGTCAGCAGATGGAAATATTCATTCGGGTCTATCTGAATATCATGGCAAAGGGGTTAAATGAGTGACCCATTCAACACTATATTGCGAACTAATCATCAGAGGCCAGTGAATGCACATATTCCTAAGAAAAAATAAGTCATTGTTTTAAATCCCTAAAAACAAAAACAAAACAAAACAAAAAAGATGGCATCCTGCGACATGATCACTATTCTATCAACTAGCTAACAAAGCTACTGTGCTTTGCAACAGTAAATGGACTGATACGTTTTGCTCTCAGAGTTGATTTTATAGTAACTTTTATTCTGACCACTAACAAATACTACACAGTAATATTTTGAGCCAAAGGGTTTCACACCCACTGTTCAGTTTGCTATAACAGAACTATTATAGACTGAGTAGCTTAAAAAACAAACATTTGTTTCTTATGGTTCTGAAGGCTGAGAAGTCCAAGATCAAGGCACCAGGTGACCTGGTGTCTGGCTAGGGTTCTGTTCTTGGCTTATAGATAGCCACCTTCTCAAAGCATCCTTACATGCCCAAGAAGGAGACCATTTCTTTGTGTCTCTTTTCATAAAGATACTGATCCCAAGCTGTAAGAAGAGGCATATAATGAGGGCTCTACTCTCATAACTTAATTATCTCACAAAGAACTCACCTCCCAATGTTATTACATTGAGAATTAGGGCTTCAATATATATTGAATTTTGGAGGAACACAAACATTTAGTTCATAACACCCACCTAACCCAAATCACTAAACACATAGACTTGAGGAAGTTTTTATGGAGACTTGTACTGATTCTGAAAAATCTAGTGGCTGAGGTAGTGAATTGTGGATAGGAAATGTATGTAATATGTCATTTATATGCACAGTTGTAAGAACGTGTTCATTATGTGTTTAAGTAATTTAAGAAGTTTTACTCTATATTGTGTTTTTACTTCTTCAAATCTACCTTTTGCTTAGGAAGAGGTGAGGTCTTTTCAGAGAAGTTGAAAATCTTAGTGACAGAATTGTAAATTTGCATGTTTAAGGGCATGAATAGTGGGAGGATGGATAGATAGATAATTTTAGTAAAAATATCTAAAAAATACCTGATATGTGTGTGTGTGTGTGTGTGTGTGTGTGTGTGTATACTTTCTTATTATCTTCTCTGATGACAGGGAGTTCTTTTTACTTTTTTAAAGTAAAAATGTAAGAATTATTCTTATAGAGAGAATTCCTTCTAGATTATTATCCAAAACAAACTCAGGTAATTGGTGGATTACATAATAAATCACACATAAATTAGGTGATTAATAATATGTACCATTAAAGACATACATTGAATTATTTATTCAATACATTATATATACACTTTTAACCCTACCAGACCTGAGACCCTGAACCCAACTGTCCCCTATACCTGGGTCCCTGAGCATTAAAGAGAAAAAACCAACATGATATAGAAAAATGTTAGTTCCATGCAAACAAGTGGTTAGAATCAGATGGGACTTGGAGACATTGTAGAAAATAGATCTACCTTTCATTTCAAAAATTAGGTACAGTGGTATAGCGGTAGATTCGGAAATTACCAAAAAATGGGTACAGCGGTCTGGTAGGGTTAAGTTTCAGCCACAAATATAATGCATTTGACTTAGGTTGTTCCCAAGACCAGATCAGCAACACAACTGGCCCCAATAATATCAGAAACTTCCTCTGCGAATAGCTTTAGGGTAGAGTTTAATTAGGTTCTTTTAAACAAGTAAATTCACTAAATTAAAATGGATTGTTAAAAATTTCACAATCTAAAGAAATATTTTATAGGTCCATATTGATATAGAAGTAATTTTTCTTTAATTGAAATTTTAATAAGAAATTCAATTAGTATACAATTTATTTCCAAAATTTATTACCAAATCAAGATTAAAATATTGCTTTATCTCTATTTATGTTTCTGGCACAATTCTCTTCCTCCTTTTTTTCTCTAGTATTTCTTTGGTTATAGTGTATTGTGCTAATTTAGTGACACTGAATTCCAGTATTCCACATATGGTAACTCTGAATTTATATGCATCTGTTGTTTTTATTTTGCCTCTAGACTTGACTCTGATTTCAAGCAGCATGATATGTTATCATTTAATTCTACAGTATATCATTTGCACAGCTTTTTTTTTTCACAATAGCTATACTAATGGGACTGTTAGATTAAGTGTGTTGAAGATAAGCAAACCAGAAAAAATATGCCATGAATAAGGATTTGATTCTTCAATTATTTTAAAATTGCATGTTAAATTTGCTCTTACATAGAAGGAGATGAAATGATGTAAAGGAATTGTGGGGATAAACACCACTTATACTAATGACTAATATACTCTCCTGAAATTAGGCAAATGCTTATTTTAACGTCGAATATGAGCTTGGTCTCTTCTTTTGGAGCTAAAATTACTTTTTGTGAAGATATGGTTTAAAAGAATGAGATATGGCTCTCCATTTCAAACTTGGCAATATATATTTTTAACATTTGTCTTTTCTGGAAAAAAGCAAATAACAGACTGGATTTTTGTGTTACTAGGTATCATTACAACTTTTAGACATTTAACTTTTGGGGTTTGCTAGTATACTGGTTTCCAAGTTAGGCTCCTATAATTATTTTATCTCTGCAGACTTATACTTTAAAATGTTTACTTTAATTTTTCAATATTTTCAAATCTACATATGCCTGCCAGTCAGATTTTTTCAACAGAAAAACAGATATAGCCTCCACATTTAATCCAGCTGAGAAGACACTGTCTTTGTCATGGGTCACAAGGAAACAGAGAATTCTAAAAAACAAATGCATGTTATCAATTAATATATGCAATATGAAAGAATAAGTAGTAAAAGATACTGTCTAAAAAAGTGCTAAAAAATTGGAATGCAACTTCCTGCTTATGAAAGTAGAGCTAGAGAAGAAATTTGAAATAAGTTGGATGGAGGGAAGAAACACAACGAAAGGAATTTAGGGAAACACCTAAGAAAGAAAATGCAGTTAGATAAAATCATCCTGGAAATTAAATAATAGATACGAGCTGCATGGATTTTAAAATTTGGGTGAAGGAAAAGTATAGGGAAGTAATTAAGAACATGATTCTAGGAAAGTAAAAAGCTACAGACATTATGTAATATTTAATGGTTTAATTTCATAATAAAAAATATTAGATATTCATTGAGAATGCATTTATAAAGATAACCAGTGAATAGAGAGAAGCATTAGCTTACTCAACTTTAATAATTATGGTACATTGGATTGTGAATAAGACATTTTGATAGCAGAATTAATGACAATATTTTTTCTGAGAGTAATCTAGCCTAAACTATATCAACCACCACTATCTCTTACATTTTCTTTAAGATCCTGAGTTATATACAATTTCAGCCTTGTAAATAGAAACCTGCAGTTTATCCCCAAGATGTTGAAAATTCAAAAGCATGTTGGTTTTATCAGGCTCATGATTAAATGTCCTTCTTTGAACCTCAACAGAACTTTTCTCACACATCTTTCTACAAAAAGACATCTGCTTGTATTCATTTCCTGAATATGGTTTAATATGTGAATAAAATGTGAGAAGAAACATAAGGTAAAAGGCAGGTATATTGTCTCTCAGCAAGTATGAAGTAAGAAAAATGAAAGAAAGCAAAATCAAAACTAAACTAAACAACGAACAAATCAAGTGACAAATGGAAGACCCAAGTCCTTGACTCCACAAAGATGAACACTGGACTGAAAAATCTTTGTGAGCTATAAGAAGATGGAACTCAAGACACAGAATAGACAATTGCCAGTTGAAAAAGAAAACAAAAAAAAACAAAAGACATCTCCATGGAAACAGCAGTAAAGGATTCTTTCCTTGACCTAAGAAGATAATTGCACACATTTTGGCAAATTAAATATGAATTTCTGTGGCCATGTGAAGATATATAATGCAATATGAGAAAGAATATTTCTTGCATATGGCTAAACATGGAAAACTCTGCTTATAAAATAATATGCCAGGAGCTATAAACTTTCTGCCTAAGTTTAGGAAATTAAAATAGAATGGTCCTATTAATTGCCAGCTGTTATGCTTAAACCAAGGCCCTCATGTGACCACTGGCACATAGCCCAAATAAACAAACGATCAGATGTTTAAGGCAAGGGTGGATACATGACTTAGATAAATGTCTCAGCATTCAATGATACAAGCTTCTGTGCCTAATGTAGAGTATCTTCTGTGTTCCAGTTAGTCAGGTGCTTCCCAAGTGCAAATTATATGATTTTCAGGGAAAATGTGCAGTGCGATAGCAGTTACAGAATAGAATATTTCTGCCTGAAGGAATCTAAAATAGAAATGGCTAAATAATGGTCTATTAAGAAATATGTTAAAATCATACTACTTTTTATTTGGTTACTGATAAGGGAGCAGGGACCACCTGCAAAGAGGAGAAAGCAAACAGAATGCTGAGATGCACTCTTACTTATGCCATCCTTGTCTTAGTCTGTGTGAATGTGCTCTCTGGAGTAATGCAATGTACAGTTTGCTTTTTTGTCAGAGGAATGGGCATTGGTTAAGATGTGAAGGTCACCTTTTTTATTGTGCTTTTTATACTTAAAAAAAATTTTTTTTGCAAAAATTCACTCTAGGATATCTTTTATGAGTTAAAATGGTATTGAGAGAATTATCAAATAAATATTTTCCTACTTCCTGCTTGTTCCAGAGGATTAACAAGTTATTTAAACAGGCTGAATTAGTTGTAAAAAATGTAAAAATATTTCTCCTTAAAACGCTATTATGATTTTGAGGAGGAAGACACGTGAAGACTTTGTGGATAGGTTCAATGGGAAAGTTTTTAACAGGTATATGACATGGGCCACTTGAATCAAGAGAGGTAGGTAGCACACAGTAGAGTTGTAACAGAGCTTAGAGCTCTGAAAAAAGTAAATAACAAGCTGGGGACAAGAGGCTATGGTGAGCTGATGGAGATCAGAGCAACCACGATAATTAGGACTTCCAATGAACACTTGAACAAAAATAAATGAGAAGAAATCTGAAGGATTATTGCTATAGAAATTAAGAAGTCACTAACCAGCCATAGCCCCATAACAAAATCAATAGATTTTGATACGAAAATCAGAAGCTGAAGAGAAAGTGACACCTTAGAGAAAGAGCTTTGTGATCAAACAGGAGGAAGTTTAATTATTCTTGAGTTCTCTATTTACGAGGGTTAGTTCGTCTTGCTCTCTGAATCTCAGCTTTCTCTTATATAAAAGGGGTTTTTGAATACAAAATTATTACTTTATATAGTGTCTTTGCTGTGTCATTAATACACGTGTGTGGGTTATACAAATATGTATATGTATCTAAGTGCCTCATACATTTTCTAGTACATAAATGTTCATTACATGATAGCTCTCTATTTGTGTCACCATCAAATC
This sequence comes from Lyroderma lyra, assembly GCA_004026885.1. NCBI lineage: Eukaryota > Metazoa > Chordata > Mammalia > Chiroptera > Megadermatidae > Lyroderma > Lyroderma lyra. Next base: position 162,677 of record PVJL010002812.1, read on the forward strand.
AGGTTCAAAGTCTAATTTCTTAAGGCACTTCAGAAGATGAGTATGAAGTCATCTTAGAGGTAGGAGTGTATATCAGGCAGGCAACGTCACATCAGAAAAAATGCCCCACTCTAAAGTAAAAAAGGTATTTAATCTAGGGATTTAGACAATTAATGAATGACTTGAAGGTCTATATGTGTAAAGAAAGGAAAAATTGCTATTTTCATGAAAGCTGAAAATAAAGCAATTATAGGAAAGTTGCTGCCAGTGATTGACTGTCATACCTCAGCAGGAGAACACTATAAAAAATGCTCTTAACTTTTTCTTTATTGCCTTGTACATCTCCCATTAGAATTTTTATTTGGTTACTGGTAATCAGATAAATCCTTAGCATAATATTTGGCAAATAATATCATTAGCATGATCTCACCTGGAATCTGTTGCCAAAGAACCTAGAAAATGTTGCCTGGTTCATCTCTTTTAATTCAAGAAATGCTTCAGATCAGTGGTGTCCAATCTTTGGCTTCCCTGGGCCACATTGGAAGAAGAATTCTCTTTGACCACACTTAAAATATACTAGTTAATGAGCTAAAAAAGGTTGCAAAAAATCTCATAATGTTTTAAGAATGTTTACGAATTTGTGTTGGGCCACATTCAAAGCTGCCCTGGGCTGCATGCAGCCTGTGGTCGTGGGTTGGAGAAGCTTGCGTTAGAAGTTGGCAAAGGTAAGTTGCTGACCAGCATTCTGGTGCTGGAAAACTAGGATAACTTTTTCTTAGCGTTTACCGCAGTAGCAGTTAAGTAATTGATTATGTAATTTTTTGCTTAATGTCCTAATCTCTTACTAGGCATTTAAATTTCTTGGGGCCAGAGACTAGGTTTGTATTTTTCATTATTGTTTAGGCCTCAAACACTTAAGTTAATCAAAGGAAAAAAACCAAGATTTTGTTTTTCTGAAGTGAAATATTCTGCAGAGATACAACCTCCAGTCTGAACAAAGGCAACAATTTGCATAATTATACAGACATTGCCTATCTCAGAATTGAATTCTTGCTATTTATTTCTATGAATAAATGGTCTTTAAGGTATTTTTAAATACCATCCATTTCTACCTATTGTATAGCCAAGACTTTCTGAACTGTTGAGTGCATATATGCCCTCCAAATTTTAAAAATTCCAAGTCCAATGTAGTCAAAGTTCAATATAAAAAAGCCTGTACTTCTCATTCACCCCAACTCTTGACTTTCTCCTTTCACCAAATACCACTACTAGAAGTTTCTCCTAGAAAAATAATTTGCCTAAGTACATGGCCATGAAGTGGGGTACAACTTTGAGACAATTATGCAGGAAAATATAATACCCTGTTCCAGGGCAGCCCCTTTTTCCTTGCTTTTAAGTATTTTTGCTGTATTCTGAGTAATGATCACTTGAATACGTTTTCAGTCATAGTTTAACATCTCTCAGGCATTCGTGATAAAATGCCCTGTGAATTCCCTTGATGATGAGAGAAGATGAAGAGGGATTTTTTTCTCTTGGACCCTTTCTGTGCTCTCTTAAGGTTTAGTCACATTCCGCCTTTTTTAATCAATAAATCAACTTCTGCTTCTGTGTCTCTAGGTCTCCCCATCTTTTGATTACTGTTGCTTATTATTTCTTATCACTATACTACTGCCTACAGTTATTTTTCCTAATATATATCCTGGAAACTCAAAAAACACATGTTTAGTGGGCAGGTGTTCTCAAGTTTGTAAAGACATGAAATTCTACAGTTATGAATTTTGATTTAGCAAACACTTATTGATACCAGGTCTTTTTTACATAGTTTATCTCACTGAATACTGTGGACAGAATTTCTTGTATTAATAACTTGTTAAAGGTGTTATAGCTAGTGAATTGTATTGTTAAATGATTAATCGATATTTCAAAAAAAATTTAAACACATTTCATGAGTTGCATGCTTAATTTTATAGTTGTAGCTATTAGAGCTAGACTGTTTCTTAATAGATAATACTTTTTACAGGTAATGAAAAAGAGGTTAAAAGAAGAGAGTAAAAAAAAAAAAAAAAAAGGGAAGAGAGTAAGATACCTTAGGTCACATGGGAAGGAGATACTACAACTGGAAATTTGGCAATGATCTTGTGATTCTTTTCTGATGTAGAGCAATGTTATGACTAGGTCTTTATTTTTTTAAAGTGTGATGTTTTATTGTTTATTGATTAAATTGATAAAAATATGGACCATAATAATAAATATTTATGAGGATGGGATTTTTAAAAATGAGTCATCTATATAAAGAAAATTTATGGAGAAAGCATGTTTCAAGAAGGATATTTTAAATTAAATGTTCGATGCCATTTTGAGAATTTAATTTTGTAAATTAAAAAGTGTGGATGAAATTTGATACTATGTTAGCTAAATAGATGCTAAAGAAATATATCTAGAATTATCTAGAATATCCTAAATGATTAATGAAATCAAAGAACAATTTTTATAGCAACTGAAGTATTAAAGAATATGTGATTTAGTATTCAGTTTACTCAGGAAATAGCATAATAAACTGGAAGGAGTTTTTCCTAAAGCTGTTAATTTTTAAGCATAGAAAAACTTGACCCAGATTTTTAGTCATATTTTACCTCCTGTCTAAAACCACCTGCAAATAGCTTATTTGCATGAGGGTATAACACGAGGAGCCTTCATCTTCCTTTTGCTTATTACTGGGTTAACAAACCTTCGTTCATGAAGTACAGCCTCCTTTTTGTTGTAAATGAAGAAGCAGCCAGCTCTCTGCTGCATCTGGCTGCAGATCTATAAGCTATGAATAAACAGTAGACATTCAATTGCCAGTATCCGGTCTTTAAAAAAATAAGAGTTTCTTCGCAATCCCCAGTCAAATTTTTCTTTGCTGTATGTGCATTTCATCTTTCAGAACAACCAAGACTTTAAAAAGAGATCAGGTTTTATAGAGCAGGGGGAAAGTGTTTATTAGGATATTTAATGAAGAATAAATCTATTTGTAGTTCATATACTAAATTTCTTCTTATTCACTTACCTAAAAAGTTAAAATGGTTACTATAGGAAGGGTATTTTCACAGTATTAAATTTAACATTTGTATTGAAAAGTAATTTCTACTCATGTTTTGAGAAACTTACAATAAAGTGATTAATTTTATGAAGAATCTAGAATCAATCTGAATGAAATTGTAATCACCTTCTGCTGGGCAAAGAGGATGAGGACAATTTAAACAAGTGAAAAGAGTATAGCAGCTGAAAAGTGTATTTAACTGGAAAATAAAGATTAACTACAGATTTTATAAAATTAAAAGCCCAATATTAGCATTTTCCCCATAACCTCCAAATGGATCTCATCCTTTTTACCTTAAACTTTCAGAACAGTTGCCTATAAATAGAGTTATTAGTAGCAAATGTATGGAAATACCTTTCATTGTGGCTACATGAAAATTTTCTAGAGCTGGGATCAGCAAACATTTTTGTAATGAAAAACAGAGCAATGCCTTATTAAAAGGCATCACCAGATTGGATGTAACCATAAAATGTGAAGAGACTATTCTTACAAACTGTTTGCTTTTATTAATAGAGTGTCCTAATAGAATAGCTTTTTTTTCTTAGTAGCTCCCTCAAACTGTTACCACCCATTGTACTTGTAACAGCAATACATATGCACTTTTGTTCCCAATCTTCTGCTTATATGCATTCTTCCCTTATCATTCTTAAACTTTTTCAAAGTGTTCAGATCTCTGTTTCAAACTGAGAGTATTGAATTTGCATATATATATTTTTGGTATTGTTTATCACTCTCAGTGACGTGTCATCTGGAAATCAATATTAAATCTTTTCACAATTGATCTATTCTTTCTATCTAAAAATACAATTTTCATGGGAGATATATAGAATATTTTCTTATGCCTCAGACTTTTTGTTTGGTCACAAATAAATGATGGGTACTCCTAGATTCTAAAATGAACAAGTCTTTTCAGATTTAATGAAAAATAGCCAGATGAATTTTGTGATTCCTAAAACTTCACTTAGCTCAATCAACTATGCTTTTATGTAAAGAGAAGATAAGATATTCAAAGATGAATCATATAGCAATTGAATTATTTGCCTAAGTGAGAGCACTAGCAATAATTTCCTATTTGTGGGGTAGAATTAACTTTCTTCCCGTCCTATGGCCAAGTAGGAAGAGAATTCCAAAACATTGGAGTGATTTCAAGGAGAGGGTGAGATATTCTTCTGCTGAACTGCAGACACATAGTTTCCCTGTGGTGCAATGAAACTATACATGTTGAGATAGTTTTAGGAAAGTTTGATCAGTCCTCAAGAGTTTGAGGATGAAGCCAAACATGGCTAGATTATTCCTGGTATCTGCTTCTTGCTTCCAAAATTTTGAAGGCTAAATGCCTGTTGAGGCATTTGTGATGGCAGGGCAAAAACAGAGAAAAGCTATCAGTTTACATCTTGGATTAGTGACTACACTATACACCAAGTAAATGCCATAGATGATTTAGGAGGCTTATATCTCCACCGTATATCCACTAGCAGACTGTTGCAATAAGTCAATGGGAGAACATATCGTTCAGATTAGAGAATATGTAGGGGCTGAGTTCCAAAAAAGTTACGATTGCATTTTATGACAGAACCAGCATTTGGATACCAGCCTCTCAAGAGAAACGAAGTTCATATTATTTGAAAAGCTTTCTTCTCTCTCTCTCTCTGTTTTAAAATTCTTCTGGCTAATTTTACCAGATACAAAGACATCTATACTGTATAAGAAATATCTTATTTTCTTTATGTCTTTATACCTGGTCTCCCAACTATAGTCCTGAGAGAGAGCTATGAACAACAGAAAAAGGAGACCTGGATAAATAAGGAAAAGTGGGAGAACTGACCATACCACTTGTGAGAAAGTGGTTGAAGAATGGGGAGGAGGAATGTTTTAATTTGGTTGCCAAGATTGTAGGTTTGATTTACATTCAACTAGACCTTTTAAACTTCAAAATAAGTCAAATTTACCAAGATTAAAGTTGTTTGTATGAGTTAAAATTTTGTTGAAAAATTTGTTGAAAATTACTAGAGTTAGAGGTTGACTGGAATTATAGTCAAGGAGGGAGGAAAGCAGACCTTGAGCAGCACGTTTGAAGGCAGTGATGGGAGGGAAAAAAATGTTTTTTCCTTTACACCAATAATTTCAGACTGATTGATAAACCTGCTATATAAACACTATGAAAATCTTACCCAGCACCTATTTGCTTCTTTAGTCATGTTTCTCTTTCTAACCTACGTCTATTGACAGCATTATTTGAAAGTTGGTAATATCTTTTTCTCATGCAGTATAGATTTCTTTATGTATCTGTATTCTTTTGTATTTCTTCTATATTTATGAAAAAAGGACATCTTGAGTTTCTTTTTAATTGATGGCAAACAAATAGGATCTAAACATCATAAAATATCAACTTTCTGAGGAAAGTCCTAACATAGTTAAAGGCCAATGAGACAACAGAATGGAATACCCCTGACCATGGATTTGGGTATGAGTTTTGTTTCATTCATTTCTGTAGGCAAAAATACCTTCATTTTTCTCAGATATACTGTTTGTTTTCAATATTGGGATGCTATATCTGTCTCACATCTGTGTGCCTATGTGTATGTACATGCACTTATGTTTTGTTGTTGTTATAATATCTATAGTTTGTAGAATTAAACTGTACTTTAGGAAATAAATCCTCCAAAAAGATAGGTGCTAAACCTTCTTCTATTGAATTAAGGAAATAAACAGAAAACCTATTGATTGTTGTTTCCAAATTGATTATAAAGAGGACACAATTATTTAAAAAATAAATTAATTAAAATTCGCTATTATATGTGGTCTACAGGGAGGTTCACATTATACCAATAAAGGACATGACCTAATTCTCTACAGCTTTACTTATTTCTCTTTTCTTCTGTTGACGCTTCAACATTTAACAATCCCAGGGATTGCCCTAAAAGAATTATGAAATAGATAAATAGAAGTGCAGGAGATGTTGGGTTCCTAGAGAAGAAGACTAATTGGCTGACAAATGAAAAATGACACTGAAGAGTGAGAGTTTGGTTGTTTGGAAAAGTGAGAGAGAAAACAATTCAGAGTAGGACATTTTTACCTGTCTTTTCTTCTCCTCTTTCTCCTCTTCCCTTCTTTTTTGCAGTAAAATAAAACAAAAACAGCACCCCCACACACACACAAAAAGGTGGTAGAGCCATACCTTTGTCAATTCTCATAGTTTGTTCCCTGAGTTTGCTACAGAAAAAAAAAAAACAATACTAATCTATAAAATTTTATTTCTTATTCTATATCCTTACACTGAAAGAGGTTGAGGTACTTCACTTTTTCTTTCTGTTTTTTTATCTATTAAATGAAAAGGCATTATTCTTTACCATTTAATTGACATATGTATGTAGGATATGGCATGTTAAAATTGTTATTCCAATGTAAAGAAATTTCCCCTTCACTTTTTACTTATACCAGAACCTCACTGTCAGGTCCCTTCTTTCATGATCTTTTTTTTTTTTTAAGACCTATTTTAGTAAGTCTGTTGAGTGAAAAACTAAGAAACTTGAGCAAAGCAGCAAGTTATAATTAAAAGGCATGTGAAGCAGAACACTTAGAAGTCAAACTCAAAGAAAAAAGAAGAGAAATACCTTAACATACGAATTTTTGGAACAACCACAATTACCAAAATAATAACAAAAGCTTATTTGCTTTAGATTTTCTAAGTTGTGCCATATTTTCTATTTTTATACAAAGTGAAATGTTCTTCATTTGTCCTTGAGTGGGCTATTTTATCAAACAAGCAGCCAGTTAGGCCTGCCTCTTGACTTTATATTGCTTCTATGTAATTGACCGACAGAACCAAGAATTACCCTTCACCACTAAAAAGTAGTGGGAAATCAGCTTTGGAATAAAAACATATTTCCAGATGGGAAATAAGTAATTAGTTATTTTTGAACAGGGGAGTTTTTTCATGTATCAACTAATGTGTTAATTTGTGAGCTGCTTTTATAATGAAGTGGTAAATTTACTGTTTGAGATTATGTAGTATTGGAATAATTATTAAAAAGTCAATTATAATAAAAGGTGTCTTTTACTATATTTTTAACAGATAATTCTTAATTTTTTTCTTTTTTTTTTTTTTTTTTTTTTTTTGGTGGTTCCCTGGCTGGGAGTCGAACCCAGGCCATGGCGTTGACAGCACCAAACCCACTGTGCCACCAGGGAACCCCCTTAATTTTTTTTCTTAAGAGACATATTAAAATATAGATTTAATGGATATTCCTAATCAGGTCAAAGATACAGAATTATTAAAGTTATAGGAGCAATTATATGTAATCTAGGAAAATACATCTTCCAATCTATTCTTCTATTTTTTTAAGAACTGGAGGGCATCTAATAACCCAAATCACGTTAGTATTCTACTGCTTTGTTCTAGGGGAGTCTGTAGAAAAACATGGCATAGAAGACAAAAGAAAAATCTAAGATTAAGGATTATATTGCATATAAAAGGCATCTTCTTGATGATTTTGACAATTGCTTTTCCCCACACATTATCTTCTGATAGTTACTTTTTAGGCTCTTAATTTGTGTATTTTTATGGCCTTCTTGACAAAACTCAAAATGTTCTCATTAGTCAAATTTAGGAACAGTTTCAAAGATTTAGTTTTTCAGATTTATTGGAACATTGATTTTGAAGCCCACTTAGAAAAAGGGAAATATAATTACAACAGCCTTGTTAAATAAATTTTACCCCATTAGACTACTCTTATTAATAGAGACTTACTTGAATCTGTATTGAAAAGAATTCTGATTCCCTATTGAGACTCAGGCTATATGGGCAAGAAAAGGGAAAGATGGCACATAACTTGTATACATGCTGGGCGTAGTTAACCAAAATATGTTAATAAATACTGTCTTGAAATTGTCTTCATTTATCTTCTTTATATCTGTAGGTCTCAATTCACTCATCTGAAAATGGAGTGAATAATAGATCACTGTTGCATATTAACTGAATTAATATATGTAAGGTTGCTTGGAAAAGTGTCAGTATAAAGTAAGCACCCAAAATCTGGTACTGGTAGCAGTATCCTTTTCTCATCTTTGGACAATAAAGCCTACATCTATATGAGGACAATATTATAAATCTATCTCTACATTAGTTTTTACCATCCCATTTCTCTTAGCTCATGTCGTCTTCTCACCGAAAGTTCCTTTAATGCCAAATTCAGCATGGTTTTATTTGGCACATTATTAAATTTAATAACCTCTAAGACATTTTATGCTTTGGATAGAAGTCCATATACAGTTGTCAAATGTGGTACTCAGAATAAGGGGAAAATATTACATATTTAGCAACTAATGAATTTTATTAATCATTAATATCTAAAACATTACTTAAAGCACTTTTTCTCCTTTGTTCATATGCAGAAGCCATTTGTTAGTGATTTGTGATGTTGAAGTAGCTAATAATAAACAAAGTTGCCAGGGATATTGCCAAATTTTAGAGTTTATTGTTTTGGCTTTTTTTTTGGTGTCGGACATTTTGAAATTTGGTTTTTGTTCAAGGCAAAACACAGAAAGCTTGTTTTATGGACCAGAGAGAAATGTTCTGAAAGTAAACAACAAAATTTATTAAGGTGATTAGATTAGGGTATTGCACATTAAATCAGTGGTTCATATCTGTAGCATTTCCCCCTCCATCTGGTCTGAGAGATAACATGTGCATCCACAACATAACTTACAGATGATATTGTTCATCATCTTGGCTGAATATTCTTAGTTTGATGTTTAATGATTTGTGCCTTTCTTCTCATTTAACAATTCCTATGTCTTTTGCTTTAGATGCTTGTCAACTCTGCAAGATATCTGTAGCAATAATTACTCATATCCCAGTGAAAGAGAAGGGATCTCATATTCCAAATAAGGATCATACATTTTTCTGATTGCTAGTAAAGAACATACATTTTTATAGGAACAACAAAACTCCTCTTCAGGGCTTCTTTCCTCAATTTGGAAGCCATGTTATCTAACCCAGAGAGAGAAGAGAGGCCCCATTCAAATCTGTCATTTCTTAAATCAGGATTTTATGTGTTTTGACATACTGTTCTTTGGTCCACTGTTAATAACCATTGTCTGTGGATCAAGTGACAACCCAAATTTCCTAGTACAAATCAGGTTGGGGGCAGTTGCAATGGAAACAAATGTGTGCATTTTGTTTATTCTCTTAAATTGTTAGACTACTGTACTTGGTCTTTTCCACAAATGATAAAAGACTTTTAATCTTGTAATACATAATCTTAAAGACATATGTGTTAGGTACTATAAATGGTAACTAGATCTTAATAAATGCACAGTAAATACATTTTGTTTACGTTTGAGAAACAAAATGTGTAAGAGCTTTTCCTTCTTTATTATAACATATTTGGTGTGTAGGTTAAGAGAAGTCAGAACTAGCATAAAAAGTGAATAGCATACATAAAATTTAATTAAATAAACTACTTTGTGTACTTGAAATTTTAATGAATCCTTTAAGAATATACAGAGCTATAATGGTTCTTGGACTAAAGTTTCTCAAATCATTTCTTATTGCTATGTATGCCTTAACATTAATATTTCAGAGAACCATGGTGTTAAACTCCAGGTTTTTCTATACATTCCCCTTTCTCTTAGATTTTTATTTTGTTTATTAATAAAATGTTTTATCTGATTACTAAACCAAAACATATTGTATATAAAGGTCACTGCCTTGTCATTTTTTAACTATCTAACTTTGTGATAAGCCAAAGTGACTACTTTCTTCAATTAAATTTGCAAAAATAAATCAACAAAAAGTCTTGATTAAAGCAAGATGTGTGTTCTTTTGAGTTTACATTCTAGTTCATTTTAATGAATGACTTTCTTTTTTTTATAATTCATTTTTATTGTTAGACTTATTGGGGTGACATCTGTTAGCAAGGATTACATAGGTTTCAGGCATACAATTCTACAGTGCATTGTCAACTTGTTGTATAATAAGTTCACCACCTAATGTGAGTTCTCTTTCCATCACCTTATATTTAGCTTCCCCCCCTCCTCTCCCACCCCCTCCCCTTTCTCCCCTCCCTCTATTGCTGTACCTAATTCTAATATTCTCTTTCTACTTTGTGTCCATTTGCAGCTTCTAGTTTGCTTTTGGTTAGAAAATCACAAAAATGTACTGGGGAGAATTGTGCGTTATTCAGGGTTAATGAGTCTCAAAGTAAAAGTTCTCAATAAAAAATCCTTTAGGTTTTGGTAGATATTTGCAAGGCACCTACTTTGGTCTTTAATACTTGTTCTTTGCAGCTTACAATACAATGGCTAATCATGATGCTGAGATGTTCTAGAGATGCTGTCAGACCCACCCTACTCTAGGTGGTGTGGTGTGGTAAAACAGCCTTAAAGAAGAAATATTTTAACTGAGATTTTTAAAATTTAATTAAATTAAAATTAACTAGAAGAAGAACAGTGTTGAGAGCAAATTCCAGGCAGAAGAAATAATGGTTTAAGGCTTGTGATGTGTTAAAACAAAAACAAAAACAAATAAAACAAAACAAAAACGGAAAAGGTTGATATGGCTGGGACAGAGCCTAGAAAGCCAGGAAATGTATAGCATGAGTTGGAGGTACAGAAGTAAGAAAGGAAAGAAGTTAAATAAGTTACTCAAGAATTTTCAGTCCATGATAAAGGTTTTATATTTAATCGCCAAAGTATTGAGAAATCTTATAGAGTATTAAAAAGAGGAATAAAGGTACATATGTTTTAAAAAGCAGAAGGACAATGAATAAGTATATATATTGTTTCTCACTGAACCCCTTTCCTAAATCCAATGCTCCTATTGCAGATATTTTTAATTGTTCACATTGACTTTGTTCTACTAAAAACAGCTATGTTCTTAAGATTTCTATACACAGCTCCTCAAGCAATATTAATTGATTGTAGTGGTTAACAAGAAGAAGTATATTTCCTACCTTAGACCTATAAGAATGAAACAGGCAAGAAAGTGTGACAATTTTTATGTGAAGAGATCCTTTTACGTATTCTTAACTATAGACCTTTGAGGGTGAAGTTGTCAGATGGCTAATTTTGGATAAGTGAGATGGTTTGATAAACATGTTTGGAGTAGATGTGTATGTACATGCAAACTCAGTATTATTTTTTTAGTCTAATTGTTTCTCCACTTTTAAGAGATGAGTAAAACTTAGAGCATCAGCATTTGTGTTATAGTTTATGCTATTAGTAAAGGTGTAATAAAGACTATTAAAATGTAAGCACAAAAAACAGATGCTAGTTCTCCATCTGGACAGTATGGGGACATATTTTAATCTTACACAGAATTCCCTTGAAATAGACTTCGAGTCGGTTAAGTGTAAAATGTTTACTGGAATGTTTTTGGGACACACACCTATAAGGTAGAACTGGACTAAGAGATATGCTTATCTATAATCTAGATGAAACCTAAATAAAGTTGTTATATTTAGCAAAGAAAAAATATAGGATGCCCAATTGAATTTGTGTTTCACATAAATCATGAATAGTGTTAAGATAAGTAATTATCAAATATTTCATGGGGAATACTTATGTTAAAATGTAAGTTGTGTGTGTGTGTGTGTGTGTGTGTGTGTGTGTGTGTGTATTTTTTTAATATAAGTATTAAACCTGGTACACCTTTACCTATGGTCCCTGTCCTCATGGAACTCACTGGTCAATGAGCACTTTTTGTATGTAGGTCATGGCCACTTTTCTGTTTCTTATTTCCTCTTTGGCCTGGAAAACATGGTGTGTGTCAACAGACTGTACATGCTTATGCATATGCAATACAATGGCACACAAGTGTAGCCTAGTATTTATAATGTAGCTGTGGACAATGTATGAGATAACGTTGGCATCGGAACCTGGACACTAGATCCAGGTGTAGTGGCTTGATAAAGGCAGTTTTCCCAATAATAGGCAGTAATGCTAGAGTTTTAGAGTTTTAATGCTATTGAAGGATAGGTAACTGGGAAACCGGAAGGAACTCTTCTTAGATAAGCAATATACCATCCCAATTAACTTTAGCATATATCACTTGAGGAATTTGGAAAAATTGAGATGCTTTGCTCATTCAGTTCTTCCAGCTTAAAATTATCTTGAATGCTTTGCTGAGTATTATACTTTGGGCATTTTAGAAAATTTTTTAGTAACACAGATCAAGTTTCTGTTGGGCAACTCTGATGAAGGCCATTTTAAAAGCATGATATTAATGCTGATGCACAATTAGAAGTTCCTTTAATAACTCCTGTTTTTACTTAAGTGAATAAGACACAGTTCTTATAATCAAGAAACATACTGCCAAGTCTTAAATGGAAAGTATTGGCCGTTGCCCAAAAATATACTAATCATTATGGTAGTAGCAGCCAACACTTACTAAGTTCCAGATACAGTGCTAAGAGATGTACCTGTACATATGATGTTACAGTTTTCAGTTTATATATCTGGACACTGTGGATAGAGATATTATATAACCTTCTCATGCTCACATTGCTAGTGAATAATAAGGTTGTGATTCTAACCCGCAGTCTGATTCTATATCTTAAGGACTTAAACAAGATTCTCTAAACTGTACCTTGTAGTTATATTGGGTCTTTTTATTTTATTTTTAAAAAATCAATTAGACAAAATTGTAATTCTTTTACATTTGATTTTGTGACTAAAAATATTCTGCATATATATTGGAAATTGGTGTTTAAAATTTGCCAAGAAAAAAGTCTAGTACATAAATTCAAAAGTGTAGTGGGGCCTATAAAGTATAATTGAAATACAAGCATGTCTATGGTTAAATATTCAATTGTCAACACCCCCACCTCCATTCACACAAACAGCGTGGTTCAACCCAGATCACATACTTCACAAGACCAAGACCTTTTCCTTTGAATAACTTTCAGAGTTTTCCACAGTACACACATGTACACACACACACTGAGACTCTATATATCACTTCTTTGCAAGTTCTACCAGTTATATTGCAGAGCAGTGCTACTCCAGCTAGTCCTATAATTGAAACCCAAGGAGTCTACCATTGAACAGCACATAAGAGCCCTGTTTCAACAATGCCAACTCAGATAGACTCATTCTCTTCTCTCTTTTGCTCACAGTGCATCTGCATTTTTTAAAGTGACTGTTAGCGTTGCATTTCTAATAAAATCCTCACTAAAATTTACATTTTAGCCTAACTTGTAAGAGCCTACCTTCGGTGTTTGAAAGTAAAGGCAATCATGTTATTGTATCTTCAGAAGGCCTCCTCTTTCCATTTTCCTGAGAAATTTTGTATATTGTGATTTTCGTCAAAAAGTGAATGAGACTATTTGAAAACAGATAAAATCAGGACTCTGAGTAATTTATTTCAAAAGAAAGGTGTTTCTGTGCAATTATCTACATAAATGCTAGCATTTCAAAAGCTTTTATAATATCTACAAGAATTATTAAACCCATCATTTTCTGTTAGAATATTTCTAGCTAAGTATTTTCTCTGAACACATGATTGCCTTTGAACTCTAGCTTGCAGAGCTTTACAGCCAAGCAAAGGCTTAAAGAAATAAATAAAAAGCCATAGCCACATTCAAAGCCATGATCATTCTGCATTCTAACTTGTTTTGTTAAGTCAGAGAGCTGTGATGTGCTTTTAAGCCATCAAAAAGAAAAACGAGCCCAATTTCCCCCTTCACGTTTTTGTATATATAAACAAGAACCCTTGAATAGATATGCAAGCAGAAAACTCTTCTTCAAACCCGTTGCTTCCCAGATTCTCAGAACAGCAATGTTTATGGCTTTATTATTAACCCAGAAGTGTTCCGATCATTTTAATAGCTACATTTTTGTCTAAATTCTATTTTAATAGATTCGTTATGCAGGAGAATTACAGTTGTGGGATTCCCACAGGTGTAGACAGACCTGGGTATAAGATGGGGAGCTGGTTTCATGAAGACTAAGAAAACATATGAACATATTGTAAATGGTTGTAGCAGTAAATGCCATTATAACATTTTGTGTATGAAATTGGTAATGTATATAGCAGCACCCAGATACTCCTAGAAATCAAATTCTTTGTTAGTATTGCTGATTCTGTTTCATATCATTTGTTCCTGTGGGAAGAATCTTCTAGTTACTCATCTTCAAAATAATGATTTTATGTAAAGTCTGTAATAGTGGTCTGTGATAGTGGTTACAAAAACCTGAATCCACTCTAGCTTCTTTAAGCAGAAGGGATTTATTATGTGATGTAAATAGCTCACATTTTATTGAAAGGGAAAAAGAAGTGGACTCTGTTTTAACCTTTCAGGAACATGTTGCAAAACTGCAACATAACTGGATTGCCGTAGGAAATTCAGATTTTGTTGTGATCCAGAGAATAGTCAGAAAGCTGCTACCACAGCTGCCGACTCCAGAACCACACATTTCTGCTATGATCTCTACCTGCAAAAACTGATGTGTAACTCTTGCTTTTCCCCATGTAATTCTGAACAATTTGTCCTATGCACAAAACGTCTTGTCAGAATAACCTAAATCTTATAGAATTCTTGCTACAATTGAAGTTTTTAAGTATAGTTTTTAGCTTCCCAGCTTTTTTATTTCACGAACACGTACAAAGAAGGTCGTTGGAATATACAAGGGCTGTTCAGAAAAATCCAGCCATAAATGCCTCTGTTTTTCATATTACATGGCTGGGTATTTTCTGGACAGCCCTGATATCCTGTATGAGCTTATCTACTATACTATCAGCCACATCTATCACAGGCTGGCATGTTGTCATTTGTCTCACATATGGTGATACCTGTAGAGTTGAAGTAACATGCAGCAATGTGTTCAGACTTATGGAAATAACTGTTATCCTTTTCAAAATCACTTTGAACTGTTAAATATATTAGGCAAATTATTAACATTTAATTTAGAACATTTGTATTATACCAAATAATGCCATGCATATTTTATAGAAACAATCATTCTTATTATTGTAAGGAGATTATGTTTATCACTATATATTCAGACATTATATGGTGCCCATCTCTATGATAGTACTTTTAAGCGAGGAAGTTTAATATAGTAGAACAACATTTCTATCTTGCAAACATCATGAAAACCTCTACATAATATATCTCTATACATAAAGAACATAAGCATGAGTGAGTTTTTTTTTGTTGTTATTTTTTTTTATTAATTCATTTTTATTGTTAGACTTATTGGGGTGACATCTGTTAGCAAGGATTACATAGGTTTCAGGCATACAATTCTACAGTGCATTGTCAACTTTGAGTTATTTTTAAACATAGGTATTTCTCCTGAGCCACTCTTTTGCTCGAGACTGCTCCTACCTCTTTGGAGTGTTACTTTTTTCCCAATAAACTATCTTTTTGTTTCACCACTTTAAAAAATAATAATAATAAATAAACATAGGTATTTGTGTTCCTTAATATAGTGAAGTAACCTATTCATTTATTCCCTACAAAGGGAGTGTTCTGTGATAGTTCCTCCTTTGTTTCTCTTTCTTTTATTTTTGTTTTTGTTTCTCTCTTCTTTACCAAAAGAACTTAGAAGATAATTTAAGGGTCAGGAAAGAAAAAAAAGTCTTGAACCACTTGTTTTCCTGAGCGACACAAGCAAATAATTATAGTCCCATTTTTCTTAAATAAAGATAAATCACCTTTATAACTCTTCAATTGAGTGAAAAGCTAGAAGGATCCAGTATTCTATCAACATTTTGTCGCAGATATTTTTCACTTGAGTAGCCTTAAAATTTCAAATATATACAATTTAAATTGAATACCGTGATGAACCCCCATTTACCCATTACCTAACTGCAAGAATAATCAACACTGAAATTTTTTTCAACTATACCTTCACGTACTCTCTATGTTATTTTTATAGCTATTTCAGGTTAAATTTACTACATGGAAATACACAAACATTAGCTATCCAATTTTGACGAGTTGTTTTGCTCTAAATCCTTTGTAGTTTTGATTTTTATGCTTAAGTCTTGATCCTTCTTAAACTAATTTTTTGTGTTTGATAGGTGGTTGTAGTTAAGGTTAAATTTTGTTTATCTTATGAATAACCTGTTGTTTTAACACCATTGACTGAAAAGATTTTTTTATTGTTACATTGGATTCCTTTGGAGTGTCTCTCAGAAGAAAACTTGTGGGTTAATTTATTGACTCTAGTCCAGGAATTACCAAACTATGATTTATGAACTGTTTTTGTATGACCCACAAACTAATAATGATTGATGCATATTTAAAGTTTTTTCAAGTAAAAAAAAAAGCACCAACAGACATCTCATATGTGAATGACAAAGCCTATAATATTTAATATCTGGCTCTTTACAAAGTTGTCCAATACTCTATCTAAGTAGATTCCACTGATTCGTTTTTCTAGTCCTTTGCCAATCTCTATTTCTCTAGCTTTATGGTAGATATTAATATCGTATAGTATAAGGCCTCCAGATTTAATCTTTCTTTTCAAGATTTTTTTTGTTTGTTCTAGGTCATATGTATACCCATATAAATTTCTGAGTCAGTTTTCTAATTTCTATAAAAATCTTGCTCGGATTACAATAGAGATTTCGTAGAATCTATAAATAAATTGATTACATTGTCATTTTAACAACACTGAATTTTCCAAACCACGCGCATGGCATATCTTTCTATTTATGTAGATTTTCTTTACTTTATTTCAGCAATAATTTGTAGTTTTTAGTGTTGAGATTCTAGCAATTTTTTTTTGTTAAATGCATTCCTAAATATTGTATGATTTTTATTTTCATAAAAATATATAAGTTTGTCATTACCACCCATATCAGGAAGTAGCTAAAAGCCCTTTTCATTCTCCTTCCAAAATGTTCACTCTTTCTGCCTCCACAAAGGTATTCACTATCCTGATTTCTACCACAGTTGTATTACATGCATGAAATCATGCTGTACGAGGGCTGTCTGGAAAAGTATCCAGCCACGTAATATGAAAAATAGAGGCATTATGGCTGAATTTTGTCCAGATAGCCCTCATCTGCTCTGGACATAAA